>JAVTVJ010002160.1:0-197316 GCA_034509425.1 Eopsaltria australis | reverse complement strand
AAGACAAGGCTGCAGAGAGACCTTATAGCACCTTGTTGTACTTGAAGAGAGCCTACAAGAAAGATAGAGAGGGACTTCTACAAGGGCATGCAATGATAGAACGGGGGAATGGCTTCAAACTGAAAGAGGGCAGGTTTAAGTTAGATATTAGGAAGAAATTCTTTACTATAAGCATGATGAGATACTGGAACAGGCTGTCCAAAGAAGTTGTGGGTATCCTATCCCAGGAAGTGCTCAAGATTAGGTTCAAAGGGGCCTTGAGCTATCTGTTCTAGTGGAAGGTGTTTGTGCCCATGGCAGAGGGCTCAGAACCAAATGATTTTCAAAGTCCCTTCCAACCCAAACCATTCTGTGACTCTATGACTATGGTGACTGGAAGATCTCAGTAGACTGAGACCCAGGTTATTAGTCTTTTCCCTAAAAACAGCTTTACTAGAAAATACACATGAACTATAAATACAAAATTCACTTCTTTTTCAACCTGCTGTACCTACCTTAGCAATACCAACATGACCTGGTGCTGTGTAGATGAACAGTCTGCAGAGGAGGAGTGGTTTAACCACAATGTCCAGCTGCTCTGCCTCAGCACAGTAGCTCACCTCCCCTGTCCCAGCCCAAAGGAATGGAGGAAAGTAGTTTTGAAATGGGAAAGCACCCATTGGAACCACTTGAAACACCTTTGGTTTAGCTTCTATGTAAATACTCTGAATTACAAAACAAACTGCAGGTTGTCACCTGATGATTTTTCATCCAAAAGAAGCAAAAGCAGCAGCAAATCAGGGAACAAGCAACAGTCCTCCAGCCTTGCAGGTGTAGAGAGCTAGGTCTGGGTAAACAAAAAAATACCTAAATCCTAGTTGGTGGCAGGAGCCCTGGGGCAAGGATGCAGCATATGTGACTCAGAAATATGTGATCTTTCCCAAAGCTAGGAAAGGGGAGAGGTGTTTTGAGCCCTAGACCAGCTGCTTCCCCCAAGACTGCTTCAGAAAAACCATAACCTGACCAGACTGATGTGCCTGAGCTCTCAGTCACAGCACAAAACTCAGAGTTACTCCATCCTAACAAGGGTGGTGCTAGCAGACGTGGGATGTAATGATCTAAGAACATAAAGCAACAAGATCTGTAGACAGGGGGGAATATATTTTATTAGAAGCACTAACACAGTTACAAAAATAACCAGACCAGCTTTCATCATGCCACTTTTTTCTCAGGTCTGAAATGGAAGTGGTTCTCCCCAGGGGAGAGTCGTGACCCATGGTGACCACAAAGAATCTGAGAAAATAACGGGATACTGAAATTCAGTGGATTATTCACAGATATTTTAAATACTAAGTAGCAGGATGGTTGTTGACTAGCACAGGGTTTGGCCAGGGGAGGAGGGCAGACAACTGCCTGCCAGGGGCTCTCCAAAACATGGTGTGAATCAACCACAGTGTGATGAGCAGAGCAGACCCTCCCACAGCTGACCAGGCTGGGAGTGGGAATCCATGTGCCTGGGACACCAATGGCCCAGGTTCCCAGGCTCCCAGGCATTTCCCAACAACATGTCAATGGCCGCACACAACTTTGCTCACAGCCCTGATGGAAGTCCTGTTTATGAGCAAAGCTGCCTGGCTTGGTGAGGCTGCAAAGGCCTCGCTTGTGTTAAGGCTGAGCTGGGAGCCTGTCAGCAGTTACTGCTGCAAAGTGCAGCTATGGGGCCCTTCGGGGGTTTTAGAATTCTGCAAAAAAGAGTTTGCAAGAGATAACATTATTTTTTCCAGCTGTTCACAGAACTTGCCACATCTCTACAGAGCAACATCTTTTAGAGAGTATGAAAGCCCTTACAGTCAGCCTCAAGCCCACTGAGGGAAATGCTCTCTTCCTGATGAGATAAAGGTCCAGTGGCACATGAAGAAAGGCCTATGGTCCTTTGGAGAAATGACAAAATCCAGTGTATTAGTATTGTTCTGGCTGAGCAGAGGCCACTGCATCTGCCCTGCCTCATTCTATATTCTCTTTCTTGTCATACAAAGGGAAAGATGATGAAAGCATAGCCCAGACCTGCTCCCACAGTCAGAAGTCACACAAGAGTATGGAAGAAGAGCTTGTGCCTGATTTTGAATGACTGCTGGGAAAGAGATCTGTACATGAAAGCTGGAAAACACTTGGTCTGGTAGAAATAGATCTAAGTATGTGTCTTTGGATGAGGGGATGAGACTAAGAAGAAAAGGGAGGGAGGAGACAGTGGTAGGATTGAACACACGGAAACTGAAATTTTTGCCATTGACATTAAACAGGTTCATGTCTAATACTGAATGGTGCTTTCTACCCTTCTTCTAAAGCAAGAAACATCTCAAAATTAGAAAATTATTATACAGTCAGAAGTAATATCTAAGTTTCAAGGAAATGCAGAAATATGGATATTATTTATGTGTGAGGAGTCATTGTAAAAGAAGGGGAAAAGCTATACTTGAGTGAAAGATGAACTATTGAGTTGCATGGCACAATCTTTATCCATCATCTCTTCACAACAGGTTTTCTGCTTCAATGAAATCCCAAGAGCTGATGAAAAGGGAAGGCAGACTGCCAAAATGAGTGAGGTACTGTCACTGCAGAGTGGCCTGAGTTCCCAGTGTTCAAGCTCACTTGCAAAGCTCAGTACCTCAGGTAGGAGTTGCAGCTGACAGCTGGTTTTCACTTACATGTGAAGCTCAAAAATCATCTCTCTCTGGTCACATAACAAGAAGCCAGTTTACTATTTTTAAAAATTATATATCTGGTGTTAACCAAATAGAAAATAGAACCGATTTCCTTTATGTCCCGGGGCCTTCATGGGAAACCAAAAGACATCAAATGATCTCACATTCTATCTTTTATTCTTCACCTCTCCTAGGATGCTATCAGCTGTGATGCTCATTGCCACATCCTCCTCCAGCGGCTAAAACTTGCTTAGACTCAGCTCAGAAAGAAAAGCAAGTGTCTGAAATACTACCACGGGTGTAACCATCCTTCTGTGTCACTAAAAACCATGGGGAGACTACACCACAGGTTTCTCTGCAGTTTTGCCTTTGGCAGTCAGCACTCCGGCCAGCTGAGGTTCATCTTCAGGACTTTGTAGGCAAAGACTGTTCTTCTGACAATGGAGCACTGATGCCATGGCATTGGTACCTGGCACCTGGTTGTTTGCCATTGCTGCAATAAGTGATTGCCCCAGAGAAAGACTGAGAAACTGGACATGTTGCTTTTGCCTGTTGCCAAAATGCAGCTTAAGAGAGAAAATGGATCTGTCTCTCTGCAGATCTCAAAGATGGAGATGAGATACTTCTCCTGGAATAACATGGAAGTTTTCCCATCACAGCCAATATGATAGAGCTGAGAGGTGTACTGGGGGGAAGGGTATCTCCAGCAAGCTTCAGTTGCCCTCCAGCTCTGGTTTTGACTCTTCTCCACTCTTAGGCTCAATGAAATTTATAACAATTTCCTTGTGGACTCAACACATGGTCACAACATGGCTGGAGTGACTTCCACAGAGAGATGCCTTACATGTGACTGCTACTATCATTGTTTGCTACACATCCAGTGCAGATCTACGCCACACAGATTTGCCCTCTTGCTCAGATGCACTCAACCCCATCCATTCCTGTTTGGAGGGGAACAGACTGAGCTTGGAAATGAAGAGGAAGCCTTCCTTCACCTTTAGACACAGTACCTACACATGCATGAACACAAGAGAGATAATTAGAGAAAATGCAAGACTTCAAAAGCAAGGTTTTCTATTAACCCCCATACCACAGATCTCTGCCCTCATTTAGTAGCTTAACCTGGCACAATAAACTAGCTGCTAGAGGGTTCAGCTCACATAACCCTGGCAAAGTCTCCTCTGCCTTGCCTCACATGGCCCTGGGTGCTTGGTGCCATCCCGCAAGGAGGGCAGGATGTGATATCAAACCCATAGGGCAGCCCAGTGTCCTGTGTGCTTTTCTAATTGATGACAGATATTGGCTGATGGTTTGAAACTTATATGTACTATGTGTTCCAGATAATTTTCCTACCAGTGTCATGAGGGCTGTTTTCATTTAAAGCATGTCTTGCTTTGCTATTGTTTAACTCAGTCCTCTGTCCTACTACATTTTTCCATGTTAAATCACTTAGGATCATTTTTACTGAAGCATAGAAGGAACCCAGCTTTTTTATCCCAAGTGCTGGCAGTCATCTCACACTCAGAGGATTTGCTTTGTAAAGACAGAGGTAACAGACAGAAAGTTTGCTGCAGGAAGTACCTGAGGTACCTTCAAGGAGCAGGGACTACAAATCCTCCTAGGGATGATGAAGCAGGATGACAGCAACACCAAGGCCTCATCTCGCTTAAAGGAAAATCTGTATCTCTTTCATCATTACTACAATAGACTTTCAATGTCACTGTAAATAATTGCAAACACTCTTGCCATAGGCAGACCCTTACTTTTTTGTTTCTGCCTTTTTTCGTTTCAGAGTCTACAGAAACAGATCCATGGATGTGTCAGGTAATTACAAACAAAGTGGCAACCAAATAAATAGTTTCAGAGGTGACCAAAATTCATCTGTTCATAATTCAGGTCAAATACTGTTAGCCAAACAAAGACAGATGATAATTTTAAAATAAAATGTGTAAGTATTTTTAGGGTAGAAAAACTATATTTCATTTGAGATGACAGTAACACATTTGGTATCTCCAATGTAAAATCTGCCTTTTTATTACATTTCACTGGAAAGATAAAGAGTACACACACTTTCGTAGTTTGCTTTTTTCTTCCCTCCTTGGCAGCTGAAACATAGTTCAGTCCAAACTTTCATTACTCAGGACTTTCATATTCCTTTCCCACAATTCCTATTTGTCACGACCCGCTAACACAAGCAGGAGTCGAGATGGTTCGTTAACCGAATCTCAGAGAGCAAAAGAAACACAAACGGGGATTGCACTTTTATTGAGTGCCAACAACACGATTATGTGATAGAGGAGAGAGAGAGATATAAAGAAACAAAGTATAGAGGGGGGCATTAATGGCTACCAAGGGCGAGTCGAAGTCCTTGTGGTCTGGTACCAATAGATCCATCTTTTTCTGTGGGGAGATCTCGTAGGGGGTCTTTTCAGAATGTCCCTTTATAGTCTTTTCAAAAGCAAGGGGCAGCTGGCCAAGAGGTGGGGGAATAAGGCCCATTGTTTTGGGGTAACAGTACTGAACAGGTGTACAGCACAGCTCATTCAGCACCGTCCCTCCCGCCTTGGCAGCAAGAATGACGCAGTCTCCTGTGGTCTGTACTCCTCAGGAATGTGTACCAGTTCACCCACTCTGCACTTGGCAGACATCCCACCTCGGTCTGGCCCAGACTCCTTGTGCAAAAAGAGTCCTCTTTCCCCTTTGGGGTCTTTTGGGTTTTCAGTCTCTGTCCTCGTGGATGATCGTGAGGCAAATGAGGGATTTTCGTACCGTCTCTTACACTATTGTTTGCTTCAATACTTTCCAATGGATATAATTTCTAACAAAGACATAGGTTTGTCATTACAGGAACCTCAACAAATATTTAAGACAACAAGAAGGGGCCATATCAGATTTGTGCTTTAGCAAACAGTAGAAAAAAGCAAAGAGAAATCAAGAAAGGGAGCACTGACAAAGTTTAATTACATGCTTTTACTTGTGAAATATGACTTGATAACTTGATGTTTTCTATGTAAGGCAATATGAGCTGTGACTCCAATTCTCTTTATCATTATCTGATATTTTTAACCTCACTGAAATCCCCGCAGTCTTCCAGAGGTACTGCAGGCCACGTGGGTCCCTTCCAAAAGGCCACTGACTGCTTTCATCTTCCCACGTATGGATTTGCAAAACAGAGGCTCAGGTCTTTAGGAGCTGCAGAGAAGGGACAACATGAAACCAAAGAGAAAGAAAGAAAAAAAAAAAGCATATTTTAGAGAGCAGAAGCCATAGAGAATTACCCTGCCTCATTAGCAATCAACACCTTTTTCTGACTGCATCATCTTTATTTGAAAAAGAGAGACAACATGACTGTAACAAGCACAGGGGAGGATATAATCTTTATCTCAAGTATTAACTACTGATACAGAGCTCTCTGAGGGTCTGAAAGCTCTCTCTCACCCTACAGATGTACAAAGCCATACCATGGACCACCTCCCTTGGGCAGCTAGATAGAAATCCTATTCTATTAAAACATCTCAAACATTTCACATCAGAATGAAAACCAGACCAACATTTTTGAGAGAAGTCACAATATTGCAGTCTGAACCTTTGTTTAAAATAATTACCAAGAAAGCAATGGGCTGAGGTTTAAGTCTTGTTCCTGCCTCATTCAGAAAAGGATCTGAAAATCAGACCTGCAGCACCTCAAGGGAACCCAGTGAGACATAGGCATATCAAGCTCCAGGCTTTTCAGGGAAACCCTGGTGTGCAGACAAGAATCCCTGGTGCAAGTGCTACTGTTGAGGGATCCAGCTTTCAGGATGCTCTGCAATAAACATGGTGCCAAGGCTACAGGGCCTCGTACAGGAAAGGTACAGACATTCTCCTGCTAGGCGTAAAGAGCTTCAAATTATTATTTGCGTGAGCGAAAACAGACTTTGCACACCACTTATTTTTTTCAAGAAAAATATTTCACTGAAATAACCTGTTTATGGGCTCTAGCTGCCAGAGGGAGAAGCCCAACCTCCTGCCTGCAGTGGTCAGTCAGAGGGTCTGAGCTCCCACGCTTGACACCAGGGTGGAAGTGCTGCTTCCACCTATAGTGCATTCCAACCTGCAGTCAGCTACCTCTTCCTCTTGCATTCCTATATATCCAGGCTTCAGTTTTCAGACCTGCTCCACACTCTCCCTGTTCTTTCTCATGAGGAATAACTGACCTTATGACTCTCCGTCCTGTTCAGGGAGCCGGGAAGCTACCCAGAAGATGCACTTTGATTTCCAAATCTGCCAGCCTCCCCTGAAGCAAGGTGCTATGTTTAGTCTGTGAGATAGAAGGCTGATGACTGGAAATTTCTGCTTTATCTGGAGAGGAATAAATTGGAAGATACTAACAGTGTTAAGCTTAACAGTAACACAGATTTGGATAACGGACAGCACAAACTTATGAGAAGTAATTGATGAGACCTTTGTAGCTGCTTGATTGACAGAACTGCAAGCTTAGTGGAACATAGCAGATGTAAAACAACAGTACAACCTAAATTTGACCTCACTGCTGGGAGGAAAACAGGAGACCTGTTTTGTCTCACTAAATGTCTTCAGCAATCATTTTTCAGCAAATGGAAGCTGCAATCCCCAAAGAAGGAAAGTAGTGCAGGAGAATTGGGTAATTTTCTTCTAGACTTTAGATGCACTCATTTCGAATGCATGATGTGATGAAACAATAATTGCATCAGCTCCACACAGTCCCTCTCTATGGGGTTCTGTGGGCTGGAGCTGATTCTGTATAACCAGTGAATCAACTAAGCAGTGCTTTCCTGTACCAGCTTTTCTGTAAATTCTCCTTGGGGAGGAGCTTGGGGTTGCAAATAAACAGTTCAGTTTGTGCTGATGAAGAAGAGGTGGAAATGACATGCCACAGCTGTCAACTAATCCTGTTCTATTATAGGATTCTTTCTTTCAGGTTTGGCAGCCCACACTAATCCCATCACTTCTTTGGGGAAGTGCTCTTTGAGCAGAGCATGGCAACCTGCTGAGCAACATCCGTGGCAGAAACAGTGCTCAGCTCCTCTGTGTTCAGCTCTGCAGGCAGCAGAGGAAAGTCACACAGGCTCTGCCACTTCAGGAACACACATATGAGAACAGAGGTCCGTACAGTGTTGTATGAAATATTTTTGGGAGTTGTGTTCTAGTCCCCTATCGATCACACTTAATGAGCAATTGCAGGCAGTGGGGATAACCCAGAGCAGTGCCAGAGGAGCAAAAGGGCAGCTGGAGGTGGAATCTCATTCTTTGGAAGAAGCTAGTTGGTGGAGGCCTGGGGAAGCTTCACACCATTTGTCTTAGTTTCTATCTGGTTAAAAGTCTGGCTTGTTAGGGCAAATTTGGTTCTCCCCTTTGATCTTCTTGATGGGGAAAAGCCACAAAGTGAGGAAGCATTCAAATAGGTCTGTGTAAGACCTGTCTCTTTCCCAACAGGCTGCAGCAAACTGTTCAAGTTACCACTTTTTGAATAAGTGGTTCTGCTGCATCATCTGTTTTCCTGTCACTTGAACATTCTGGAATCAATAAAAACAAAACATCCTAATATTATGTATTTTACTGCAATATTCAGTGCTCAGCTGGAGGAAGGTTGAGGAGTTTGTTGAAATATTTTAAAATAATTAAACTATCTTATCAGAAAAGTGCTAAACTACTCTACTGTTCCCCTTCTTTGTGAAATTCCAGGAAAATCAACCTGATTTCATAGAACTCTTCAATCTTAGTGGAAATGCTTGAAATTTCATTCTCCAGCTGGACATTTCTATGTCCTACGAAAAATGTCTGAAACTCTTTGTCATAAAACTCTAGAGTAATTGCACTTAGCTTGGAAGCTGGAAGCATCATATTTCAGATGCTGATTTAATGCATTTCACATAGCCCTTGAAAAACTCCTTAGAATTTAATTATAGTACATGCATAAGAGAAGCAGCTGCAAAAAAATGGTATCTGAGATCATAATTCCTGCTGCAGCTAAAGTACGAAGTTTTCTTCAAGGATTAAGAGTTAGCCAATCCAGTCTACCTTACTATATGACCAAACCACTAGATGTCACCTGGATTTTTCAATTTCTCCCATATACCCCCCATGCATCTTCCCTTTTACAGGCTACATCTTGCTCATCTACCTCTTTACTACGAAAAACCACCAAAGCCACATTCTCAGCAACACTATTCTTAGCGTTTTGTTTCCTCTCTAGGAATTGCACAGTTCATGTTACCACGAAACAGACTCACAGAAACTTATTTGCCAAATCCAGCTGCAGCTTGAACCAAGTTCTCAACAAGTTGCATTTGATAGCTACCTTTGTTCAGACAAGCTACATACTACAAAGCCTAGTATTACGTTCATCAACATACACACAAACATGAGAGCCAATGGGAAGCAGGGACATTTAGAGTTCATGACAAAGCCACAATAGAAGTGGTGAGATTCCAAACATTCATCCCATGTCAGAGTGCAGCCACAATTAATTGCAGAAGAAACTCCTTCCCAGAATACAAGTTTCTTATATTTCTCTTTCATTCCACACCACCATCCCCAAAAATGATCCACAATACCTATTGCAGTGGAAGGAAAAGCTGTACCACCTGACATACCAAGAAAAGTTTGAAACTCTCTTCCAGTTGTCTCAGTGCAAAATGCTTTGAAATATTTGTGTTGTAGACTCATAGATGGATACAGCTGAAAAGTATTTTTAAAGCTATTAACTTCTTACCACTGCTCTAAGGCAGAATCAGCTGCTCCAGTGTCACTTATGGGATATGTGTCTCCTGATGGTTCTTAAAAACTGGCATCCTATTCCTGCAGTTCACCATCACTACCACCGGAAAGCATGTCCTATTTTAAAACTAGAAACTTCACTGCTATTTACAAATTGCCATTCCCTTACTCCACAGCACTTCTGCAGAAGGAAAACATTTCTTTCTTCCGTCTTCATTCTCCCATTCTTTGGACTGGAAAACCCTCAGTCTTTCACCATCAAACATTATTTGCTGCATCCCATACAGCTTCTTTGTGGACTTTTTCCAGTTGCTGCCCAACTTCTCTGCTGTTGACACAGCTCCTCAGCTGCTTTGTCACAGACTCAGTGCATTCTCCTACAGCTCACAGTGCCAACCTTACTGGCACTTTTTCCACATCCCTCTGCACCTGGAGGATAATGTTTTCTCATGCTCACTTTTGAAACGAACTACACACCCCAGGACACCTTTCCTCCAAACTCCTGCCCATTTAGCACTTCCCTGCCTGTGCCCATTGATCTCACTGTTTCTGAGAAGGCAGAGCTTTGGATTATATTTACGCCATCCTTTATCAGCCCGTATCTTTAATTCACTGAGATCCTTTACAATTCAAAACCCTTCTGAGATATGATCACAGCACTCAGACCTTGGTGTTATCTGCAAATTCAATGAACTGTCTCTACTTCATTAAAATGCTGAGTAGTGATGGACGAAAACCAAACTCAGACAAACCTCTCTCAGCTATCTTCAGTTTTGATTTACCAGTTTCTCAGCCTCCCTGTTGAGTAGGGCAGTTTTCTTGACAATTAATTCACCTACGCTCCCCCTCTGACTACAAAAACACAGTCCAGTCTTTCATAGCTACCTATGGTGGAGTAGAAATAAAGATGTCACTAATGAGGGATGAGATTTTCTTAAACATAAATCATCATGCCTAATACAAGATAACTGTAAAAACCTGTGCCCAGGGAGCTACCAACCCAAATGAAGAAATCTTCCACTTAAATGCATTGGTAGCCACTGCTTCCACTTTCCTTCAGGGTTTTAGCACATTTCATCTTTAATAATTCCGTGGACACAAGCACTAAGGCACTCACTCAGTTCTTCCTCACAGCAAGGGACAGCAACAAAACCCAAGCAAGGGGAAAGAAAAACATCAAGAAGAGTTAAGATATCCCGTAACCACTGTAACAAAGTCTAGAGAATAGTCTTTGGGGAAAACAGCTGCAGTTGTTTTATATTTGCATTGTAAGTAGCATTTCTGGTTCAGTTTGGGCTTTTGCATTGTGTCAGGTGTTTAAGACCTAGCCCTCTCACAACTGTTCCTCCCTAATTTAGCATTACAACAACTTCTTCACATAGGTCATTCCCTGAAGCACTAAACACAATTAAAAACATTAAGAAGATCAATGCACATTTCTAGGGTAATCTTCTGATATTCCCCCACTGGTTGTCCTCTAGTTCTTCCTAATAATATTATTTTTGTTTGTGTAAAATCTGACAGTAATTAATTTAATAATTAAACAATAATTGTTTGAGATTGTCTTGAAGATGGTTGCTTCTGCAATAGCAATTGAAACTCTTTAAGAACATCCCCTTGGAGTGGAAACTATACAAAACCCAAGGCTACAAACATGTGATGTTTCTATGAGTCATTTCCTTTTTGTAATAGGTTTTTTTATGTGCCTTGGCCAGGGCTTCTGGTCAGTAACAGGTTACAGTGCTGGCCAGGCCAGCTCCTGAATGCTGCACAGGTGCCCCAAGCAACTACTCCCCTGGTCACCAAGCAATCCAGATAAGCTGCTCAGGCAAACTTAGTTTTGCCACAGGTAAATTTCAGTACTCCAAGATTTACCCATTCTTGCTGTTAGCACTGCAGCATTCACCCATTTCCCACAGTTAACACTGGGCAAGATGAAGGAGTCAGTCTGTCCTTCCAATTTACCAACACATCACTGATCTTTGTCCCAAAGGCTTTACAGTCTACTTTGAAGAAAGGCATGAAAGAGCATAAACAAAGAGGGGAAGGACAAATGGAGATCAAAGGTGCCCAGGGCAATGAAGATAAGATCAAGTAAGGATGCATATCTGCCCTTGCTGAATTTAATGGTTTTAAATCACCTGAAAAATCAGCTGACCTTCGAACAGATTCAGGTGTGATCACATTGTGTGTGGTTTGATTTTCCTATGTTTACTTAGATATTTCTTTTTTCTGAGAGGTGTCCCAGCAGAAGTAATTCTGACTGGAAACTACTTGTAAAAGGCCAAAGCTTTTGACCTAGTTGAGAAACATAAGTCTGAAAACAGCACAGGAAAATTCAAGGGAGGTGTGAAGAAATGAGCCATAAAGTGCCAGCCCAAGGAAAGAAGGGAACAAAGTCACAGAGATCAGATTAGGAGCTGGTGGTCTAAAATACTTGGAGATCTGGGGATACAAACCAAATCACATTTTGTTGAAAAAGCAACACTTGTGCCAGGGCTTCTTAGCTGCAGGATGGTGGAATTGTCTTTTTTTTTCTACCAGGGATATATACAGAGAAACCAGAGATATTAAAGACAGTGATGTCTTTGAATATTGTGTCTGACAGCACAGTACAAGAATAAGGAGCCTGAGGAAGAGGGGTGGCACCATGAATTTGTAAGCCCAGTGCTGCACGGAGCCCCCAGAGCTGTGAAGAGCTCTAATGAATAACAAGCTAGAGAAAAGGAAAGCTAGGAACTTAGAAAACCCGTAAGGTGATCCTGTCTGCTGTGACCCACTATTTAATAAAATTAAGATTGAACCTTTTCTGTAGTTATCATGTAGATAACTAACACCATCAACAGAGCTCTACTATCCTGTCATGCTGTGAAATCATATTATTCCAAATGCTTGACTTCATTACTACAGCAGACAGATCACCACTGTTACAGTTCCTTTTTAAGTATTATGCACAAACCATTGCTTCCCTGCTCCCTTTACTATCCTTTTTCATTTTCTCCATCAGGCACAGAGTAACAAGAAACCCTGCTGTTGTAATTTACTCTGCTCAGTATGCTATTTTGCTTAAATATTTTTCTTTCATATGGCATCCCAAAAAATACATAAATATGAGAATATTACTATGGTTGAAAAATCAAGCTAGTTAGGTAATGTCAAACTGGCAGACATTCAGCATTCTTCAATTACCCCCCTTGTACATATGCATTCTGGCATAGCCTTTAATTAACGTGATCTTACCATTTTTTTCTAGTGAAAACATGTCATTAAGTACCCAGGGTGAGTGAAGACCCAGTTCAGACCATTCTACCTTCTCCATAATGATTAACAGGATTATTTTCTATAATCCTCAAAACCCTGCTCTGAAGACAGACTAATTAATTTCTGCCTGTTTTCTCCCATGCCAGTACAATACATGAGTGCTTCAGAAGCAACATGCTCATTTTGAAGGCAGCCTGGGGAGATGGGCAAGGGGTAAGGAGGTGTGGGAAGCAATAATTTTCATTTTACAAGAAGCAAGCCAAAACTGTGGTCTTCAATGGGGGCCATACACAAAGACAGTCCCTCCTACCCCACCCCAGACTGGAAAAGCACAAACTACCCACCCCAAGCTGAAGCACAGTGCTGGGCTCCATGGGGACAGCACAAACTTTGACTGGTGGCAGAGGCATTGACATGGGCTGGTGCAATTCGCAAGGTCTGTGGCCCCACTGAGACACTGCAAGTGTGGGTCACTGCAGGAGATGGTGTCCACCAGGATTTACACACACAGGATTTGTGCTTAAAAATGGCCAAGTGTTTTGGCTGAAGTTTTCCAGCAAAATCAGCTTACTGATGAGGAAGTGCTCAGCTCAGGGTCTCACGTTTTGTCAGAATTTGACAATCACAAGCACCTGATAACCATAACAATAAGCTCTAACCCTTATAATGAGAAAAAAAGTAGTATATCTGGCCATATCAAAAATTGAGATTCATTTCGACACTCTGACAACACAGTTTTAATTGCTGTTTATAGCACATCACTTTTGTGTACCCACATAATTCATTAGCAGAGCAGTCAGCAGCTAAAATACAGATACATTTGCATACCAGCTCGAAGAGATGGACTGGGTGATCTTGCCTGTTCTGGGCTGCAGATGGGCTGATACTGCTCTGGCCATGGCCACACCTACTGAGGGCCACCTCTGCTTTGATTAAAATGAGGGCACAGCCACCAAGGTCATTTTAACACAGAGAATCACAGAAGGGGTCAGGTTGGAAGGGACTACATCTTGTCCAGCCCCCCTGTTCAAGCAAGGTAATCCAAGAGCACATGGCGCAGGATTGTGTCCAGGTAGTTTTTTAATATCTCCAGTGAGGGAGACTCCACACCCTCTCTGGGTAATCTGTTCCAGTGCACGGTCACCCTCACAGCAAAGAAGTTCTTCCTCATGTCCAGGTGGAACTTCCTGTGCATCAATATCTGCCCATTGCCTCTTGTGCTATTGCTCAGCACCACCAAGAACAGCCTGCTCCATTTTCTTGGCAATTTCCCTTCAGGTACAGATGGACATTGATGAGGCCTCCTCTCAGTTCTATCTCCTCAAGGCTGAACAGGCCCAGCTCCCTCTGCCTTCCCTCATAAGAGAGATGCTCCAGACCCCTCGTAATATTTCTTGCCCTCTGCTGGACCCAAACCAGGAGCTCCATGTCTTTCTTGTCCTGAGGAGCCCAGAACTGGACACAGCACTCCAGGTGCCCATCCCTCCAACCTGTCAAGTCCTTTTGAAGGGCTGCACAGCACTCAGTATCAGTCACTCTTCCCAGCTTTGTGTCCTCTGAATTTGCTGAGCAGGCATCTGCCCCTTCATCCAAGTCACAGATGAGTAAGTTAAACAGTACAGTGTTGAATCTTGAGGGACACCACTGGCGACTCCAACTAGACACTGTGCCACTGATTTTGACCCTCTGGGATCTGTTCAGACAGCTCTCAATCCACCTCACAGTCTACTCATGCAACCCACATTCCCGAGTTTGTCTATGAGGATGTTGTGAGAGAAACTGTAAAAGCCTTGCCTGAAGTAGAGGTAAACAATATCCACTGCTCTCCCCTCATCCATCCAGGTAGTTGTTACATCGTAGAAGGCAATCAGGCTGGTCAAATATGACTTACCTTTAGTGAATCTGTGTATACGTATCCATGTGCACTGAAAAACCTTCTTGCAAGGATACACACAGTTCAGGGCCACATCAGTACCAGAGGCTTTTGATGACGAAACCAGTCTGTAGGAGTTCAAAGGACTCCACTTTAATCGTGGCAGGTGACTACAATAACGTACGCACTTGTCCAGTCTGTGGGGAAGGGCAGCTGTGAGGATGAAAGACCCTGGGAAGAATGCTCTTTCAGACATCATGTGTTTAAAGGTCACAACCTGTCACAACGAGACTTCCTTGGCATGGTGTTACTACTAAAAAGCAGTAACAGTCAGAGACCTGACTGCTTGAGCCAGAGCACAAATTATTTTCTGAACCACTGACATGAGAATTTTACTCAGCTACCATGAACAGAACAGGCATAACCAGATCTGAAACACTACAGCAAAAAAAAAAAAAATTTCAAAAAATACATATATGGAAAGCTGCCAGGTCAGGCACACAGACAAGTGATCACCAGTCAGCTATACATGTCAGATCTGTGCTGAAGACCAAGTGATGCAGGTGAAGCCTTCCCTGCTAAATCTGAGAGGCCTTACAGTGAACCACAAGAAAAACCTGCACCAAATGACATTAATCCACTGTTACAACATGCATGCCTTCAAAGGCACCACCACTGCCACTTTTTGCTCTGATAGCCAAAGACTAGAAAGTCTCTGCAACAAACCTTCATATGTCCATCTCTCAGAAACCCCCATGATCACTTTTTTTAACCTAGTGGCAACCATCCCTTTTTTGCAGCCCCTCACCAGGCAAAGAAGGTGCCTTGAAGACACACTATATTTACACTTAGAGGGGACAGCATAAGCTTCAGACAATGCTCCTCCTCTCTTCCCAAAGTATCAGTGAAGCAGTGTTACATCCTTTTCAATGTCAGTAGAAAATCAGACAATCCTCAAATTTAAAAATACGTAGGGCTGGATTGAAAAATAAGACAAGATGATTTTCTGAGTCAAAACCAGGAACAATTCTCCAAGTTCATCCCTTTTGCTTGACACTTGTCACAGTGGCAGATAGACAGAAGTTTTCATTACATCCTTGGTATCAGTGTGAAATTTAACACATCCTTAATTGCAGCAGTCTGAGTGGCAATCCCACATTATTTAAAGAAGAATGCAAAATCCTAATCTCTGCAGGACCATACTAGTTCATGGCAAAAAGCCCTGGGAATAGCTCACAATACCCTGTGAGACACAGGTAAGACAAACTGTTCCACATTACAGCAAATATCAGCATATTTTAATCTTGGTCTAAAACCAGTCAAATGAGTGGCACTCATTTGGAGGAATTAATGTAAATAATTATATTGAAACACCAAGCCAATCCATTTGAAAATCTTCGTTTTGCTAGCTAGCAGGTGACTGCTTTTGACTCTTAGCAACCACAGGCTCTTGTTGTGCAAAACCAATGATTTTACTGAATATTCTCATGGTATGCAATAATTTTAAACTTAAAGATGAAGCAGAGGCTTTCTTTAGTAAGATCTTTCTGCCAAACTCTCTGAACACATGCACCTTTAAAGCAGGCTTGGACAAAATATTTTATATATATTGATCAAGTGACACCAACAGGCTCAGTAAAACTTTCTAGCTCTGTTTTTATGAGCTGAGAATAAAGAAAGTTACATTTTGGAGGAAAAGAGAGTAGCAAACCATGGCTACCAATATTCAAATGACAAAAATGTCTGAGAGAATTCCAGATGTCAGCCATGTGTTATGGTTTAATAGTTCAGCTCTGAGTCACAAGCACAAAAACCTGTTATGAAACACATGCCTGCCTGCATATGTGTGTGTGCACACAACAGTGTGGGCTAAAAAAGGAAAAGTCATAATTTGGAGGGCATTAATAGCACTGGAGAAAAGCAGTTAATCTAAGCTGAGGTGGGAGGAAATCAGCACAGTTTGTCCTATGCCATGGACCAAGGGTGTGATGATTTATAGTTTCAACATTTACAAACTGAAGTTATAACTGAAGAGAGATTAAACACCCACTTGACAAGCATGTGTAATCCTTTCAAATCCTAGAAGTCCAATCACACACCCTGTGTCTTGAATAATCACTAGCCTAAATCACCCACACCCCTGACATGTGAAACTCATGAAAGTTCAAGTAATTTCTAGCCCAGATCTTTCAAGAAGTAGCATTTATACGGTGATTTATTAGGTTCTTCTGACACTTTTTTTATTCTCACATAAAAGGAATAAATATCTGTGGCACCAGTGTTTGCAAGAGATATCACATGCCTCATCTTCTTTCTGGTGAAGAAACATGATCACTTATTGCTCTGTGAGCTGTTGGTGTCCATGGGCAGGCACCCCTCACTGGTTGATTTCAGCTCTCCCTGACTCTGCATGGTGGGCCTGCAGGGGAGCTGGCAAGAAAGATGTTCCCTCTCTGCTGTCCTCCAGCTTGACTACCTGACCAAAGCAAGGACCTGCATGCAAGCAGAATAGTGTACTCTGGCTCACTAATTTTTTATTCCTGGAACCAGTGTTGCCTGTGCCACACTCCCACACACTGCCATCAGCCTGCTCCCTCCCTCTCTGTCTCCTTGCATCTGGGTGAGTCTTCCAGGGGCACAGCTTCAGAAGCTTTGGGATGTGAACCAATTGGTCTCAGGGAATTTGCACAGCAGTGCAATCCATGAGGAGCTACAGACAGTTTGTCATCCCCAGGAATTATACCCTGCACATCCACAGGCAATTGCACCCTGCAGGTTTTCATGGCTGATGGCAAATGCCGTTTGTATTTGGCCGTGCTCCTGGCACTCCCACACAGCCAGCTGGGAGCATGCAAGCCTGGGCCAGGCAGCCCTGCAAGACAACGTGTGGAGGGCAGCGACTGCACGCTAGGCATGCACAAATAGAAACACACTCCTACGAAAATTATACCTTTAAAGCTACGTTTAAACAACCCGTATTAGAGGACTTAAATGACTCTGTGAAAGGACAAGCAGTATAGTGGCAGTGAAATGGCTCAAGCAAAATCACTTCAAAGCAGTTAGTGTTGGAGACTGAAGAGTGGGAGGAAGAGGAGCAAACTTCAGCTGTAGGAGACACAACAAGGTGCTCCTTGGAAGTGAGGATGGCTGAAGGCTGCCTGCTCTGTAGGGCCTCCCAGACACAATTATCAGCTGCTCCAGGTGGTAATCAGATTAAAGAAATTGAAATTATGCTGATTCTGTCTCTGTTTTGGTCTTGAAAAGCAAGAGACAGACAGTGCTTTATAAGTACCTGTGTGCTAAGAGTGTACCAAAGGTTTTGGTCTGCCTCAGGGATGCCTGCAAAGAGGACAATCCCCTGCCTGGGAGTTCACAAGACCCTTTTATATTTCCCCCAGATCTCCCTCCACTGTAAAGCACAGGTTTGGGGGCAGGAAAGATGGATGTTAAACAATGCTGTAAAAAAGGCCTAACCAACAATTGTCAAACACATTTATGCTCCAGTCTCTGTGAGTTAAGATTTCACATGCAAATTTGGACAGGTGCAGTGTCACCAGATCTGGCACTGGCAGCCCCCTGCCTAGAGAGCTGTCCCTTATTTATCCTGCTGTGGTTTCCATCAGCAGGGACCCACAGCAGAGGTTTCAGTCCCCGTGTGGCTGCCAGGCAGCAGCTGCTGGCTCTCTGCTGTGGCAGCTGAGGGGAGCAGCCAGCCTCCAGCACCAGGCACTTGTTGGGAAGGAAACCTCTGCCCACTGCCTCCCTGGGTGGCCATGGACTCAGGGCAGGCACTTGTTGCCAGCACCACCCCATCGCAGAGATAGCACTTATCTCCCGTGTGCCAACAGGGAACACCAGCTTCTGACAGCAATGCCAGCACAGCCTGAAACCACTTGCAACCCAAGCTGTGAGCAAGAGGTGCTCGTGAAACCCTTCTTCCCAGCATTACAAATATGGCATATAAACCTGGCCCTAACTTTGACAGCTCCTATTGAAAATCCCCAGATAAATGCTGCCTCTCCCTGAGCTGCTGCTGTTTATAGGGGCTGCAGTGTGAAGGTATGTCCCAACAACAAGAGCAGGAGTTTGGCTCTGTGGGCATGGCTTGATCAAAAGACAGGCATGCCATGAGGTTTTCAAATGTATATCACAAAGCAACAGCATCGACCTGAATTTTTGTCTTCATTGAGACTTGGTGGCGAATGGGGCTGGTGGGGGCAAAGCAGAGAGGGAATGAACAGATGCTGCAGTGAAAGATGATGGCACATGGAAACAGACATAATTAGACAAAAAAATTTATTGAAAAGAACAGAAATGTCACAGGAGAGGGTCATCATGATCCAGCAAAGGCAGTCTCTGCCCCAGAGGGCTGAGGTTTGCAGACTGGGGCCATAGGCAAGGTCTGATGGGTGTCAAAGAGCCACCCTGCACATGCTCAAGACATGAGGCATTGGAAGTTTCCTTGGCCATCACAAAACAGACCCTCCAGAGGGTGAGGCTGGGTGCACACCCCAACAGCTGCCCCAGTGTGAGGCAAAGCTGCTCTGAATTCACCTCCATCCCCCAGGAGCAATTTTTGCAAGAGGTCTTTTGATGACACAATCTATCCAAATGTGCATTGAGCTCCAGCTGTTGCTTTTGAGACTTGTCTTTTGTTTGGGTGATGGTGTTTCATAAAATTCTACCCACTTCAGAAATACTGTCATGGAAATTAAAAAATAAAATAAAATACAATACAATGCAATAACAAAATAAAAGAAAGTAAAACAAAGTAAAACAAAATGAAGTAAAATAAAGTAAAATAAAAAACTAAAATTAAAAAATGAAATGAAATGAAATGAAATGAAATGAAATGAAATGAAATGAAATGAAATGAAACGAAATAAAATAAAATTAAATTAAATTAAATTAAATTAAAACATGCAGTTGCATACTTTTCTGCCCCACTGTCTGCTGCCAAATCCATGTTAGAAGAGCTCCATCTCGTGGAAATCAGTAGCAGCAGTGGGAGCAAACAATGATCTGGAAGAAATCTGTAAGAAAATGTTGGCAACTTGCTCCCTGGCCGTGTGTGCCAGCAGCGGCTTTGGTTCCCATCCATAGGAGTTTTCCTAGCCTCATTCCTCCCAGAAATTCAGCCCAAGCTGCAGGTTTGAAAAAAAGCAAAAAATATCTGTTTGTAAATCCAGCATAACTGGCATATTTTACTGGATTTTTGACATAAAACTGTAATATTTACACATTTACTGTATGATCATGCTTGGAGCTCAGGGAAAGTTTGGGGCTGTGTGGTGGCTTCAGCCTCTGTCACCCGGAGCTCCACTTCAGACCATCTGCCAGAGGGACTTCCTTGCCCCCGTCACTCCCTGCTTCCATTGACTTATTTGCAGCTGCATCTGCACCTCAGCATTTTTTTTTCATCTCTGTCATGTTGTTTCCCTCTGTCTGTACCCCTGTGCGTGCGCTTGCTAAACAGAGGGAACATCTGTACTGCAGAGCTCAAACACATTTCTGTCTTCAAGGATTCCCAGTTTAGATAAGAAATTCATGATGTTATATTTTAAAATGATAACTACTCCCTCTTTCCTAATGTACTGTTGGATTTATTCTCTTGTTTATCCAGACTCTGAGCTTTACACTCAGATAACAAAGTCACTTAAAACTTGCCTTTTAAAGTCTGTTTAATCTATATCCTGAAGTGAATTTCAGCTTGAAGTACATGTCCTTTTGGTTTTGCACTGTTACCACCACTTAGAATTATCCAGGTGGTGACAAAATCTTTCAGGCCTAAGATGTCTAACAAACTTCCCATAAACTACAGGAGACATCAACAAGTCACCAGCCCAGATCACTGAACATAGATGCAACAACCCCCTCACGTGAAATTGCATTCATCTGCAAGGTGCACAAACACTTAAATAATGCTAAGAAAATGGATTACCCTGAAGAGAACTCTTCATTGTCTTCTTATGTCAGGGAATCCCACAGTGCCTCAGCAAACAGTGCCCATTCTGCACATGGGCATGAGAGCTGGAGCTGCAGACAGGCACAGCAGCATGCCCTGCATGGATCCCATACAGCTGGCCATGGTGAGGTCCAGGCTGATAGCAGTTTAGAAATGGAACCTCAAAAAGAAAGGCCATGGAAAATGCTGTTAACTGAAAATCTAGGCAAAGTCATGGTTGTGTCTCAAGTAATTGGATAAATCTTCCCCTGGCAGCAGGCAGCCATTTAAATCTGTTACAAACTCCAGCTCCCTGAGGTCCCACTCACTCCACAATTCTGGGTGTGACTCCTGCAAGATTGGGTCCATAGAGATTGCTACTTGTGCTGCTTAGGTATCTGAATGAGTGAAGAAAAAAAGGTAAAACTAATTATAAGGATAATTTGGAAGGCAAATTTTGGAAATCTCATCAAGATCATAGGAGTTTTCCTTTCTGCTATTGTTCACCCCACTGTCCTCTCCTAGAGTTATTTCCACTTGTGTGTAAAACAGTTCATTTGAACAGTCCTATTGCCCATATCCAGCTTGTGCCATTTAATCAAATCAGGCAAATCCCATCCAGGGCAGGCTTCCTACTCACCAACAGCAGTGCATTGAAAGACACTGCTGCTTCTATCACACCAACACAACACCTGAAACTTCCTCTTTGTTCATTAAAATGGAGTGCCAGTGCCCAACCCCTAGTGTTTCTTTAAGACCCACTCTTCTGTGACCTAAGGAAAATACACATCCCATGGTGCAGTGCAGACTAACAGAGACACGTGTCTGCCCCAAGCAGTGCAGTTCAGATCAGCACAGCAGCGTGACAAACTACAAATCACACACCTGCTGAGAACACTACTTTAAAAATGTCCCCACAAGCTGGAGGTGATGGCTCTGACCAGGCGGAGAAGCAATGCAGGAGAGAAGATGGGGGCTGCAGTGCTGACAGCCTGCAGATGCTGCAGACGACGTTAGATGGAAGAAAGGGTCAATTGTTCTCAGCTTGTCGACAGCAAAATAAGCAACAAGTTAAATTAGAGTGAGGAAAATAAAGCTACACCAAGAGGAAAAAGCCTGTAACTGACAGCAAGTGTGATTAGGCAGCGGGCCCCAGAGGCAGGGGAAGCGCTGACTATCAGCCAGCACCATCCCAGTGAGACTTTGCCATCACTGCCCGTGAGAGGATGGGAGGATGGAGCCAGCCACTGCTCCCTTCCTTTTGGGCTAGGGAGATTAGCCATCCCAGGCTTTCTGTGCTGTGGGCATGGCTGTTCAGCTGCTCCCAGCCACCCCAGGAGAGCAGAGAGAGCTGGGGAACAGTCTCTTGAGAATTTCACTCCTTTCTTTAAAGTTATTGCAGAAAATCAAAAGAAGGCTTTGACTTGCTTCTGGCATTCCTTTGAAAGAAACTGGTATTTTGGAGGGATGGCAATATGCAAAGAACTAACACCCAGACAAGATGCAGTGTGAAACTCTGATGTGCTTTCTCAGATGGAAATAAAACCTTGCCAAAGACTGAGCTGCCAAGTGAAACCCTTTCAAAAGACTAATGACCAACCTGCAGACTGTTACACCTGACAATACTGTAGGACATTCCTCCAGGGATTTTTCAGGGAGCTGAAGGACAAACCAGGATCTGACTAACTCCTAGAGTCTAAATATTTGGCAAATTCTTCTCCTTGCACATAGTTTTGGAAACAGGGACTGGATATTTGGTGTATATATATAAACAAACAGCAAACAAAACCCATGAAAGCTGACATTAGAGCAGACAGGATTTCAGGGGTGAGTATCTGATGGGAGAAATCACTTGTGGTCACTGGTTACTGCTGAGGCCATTGGGCAGAGGGGTCATGGCTGACTAGCTCTGCACATATGGAACAACTCTTCCCATACCTCCATCTCTAGTCTGGCTGAGTTACAAGAATTTACCCTTTCAAAACATCTAACAGAAACAGCTTATTCTAACAGCAGCACCCAACTGCAGCCTCAACTCCCAGAAGCTGCATGAAGAACAAAATCCTGAAATTTAGCAGAGAGGTTGGTTTGTTCTCCCATCAGCAAATCAGATCAGTCAAGGATTGGCAAGAAAGGCAAGACCACTGAGAGCCCCATCTCTGAAGCATGGAGAGGACAAAGGAAGAAATGTTATGCTGTGGCAAAATATTTTTATTTTGACATATTCCTGAATGGATAATGCATTTAACATTGTTACACCATGTCATAACCATACCATCAACTGGCAGCTGGATGGATGATCATCAGGCAAAGACCATCAGTGTGAAAGATAAGAATTTGTTCATATGAATGAGGGAGAAAGAGGAGGGAAACTTGAGAAATTAATTGAAGCAATCAAAACACTGCTGAAATCAGTGTTTTGTTTCATTCATCAATTCACATTCCCAAAACATCTGGCTGAGCAAGACCTATGGTTTTTTTGCATTACTGTAGCAGTTTCAGGTTTCTCCCATCACAGGCACAATGCTTCTGCATTTCAGCAGATGGAGGAGGAGAGGTGGCTCTCACCTGCCCACACTCTCGCCAGTGGCCACTCTGACCAAAGGGTCATGGAAACCCTCTCACAGACAGGATGTGGCTGGAACACTTTAAACACACTTTGGGTGCAGCTATGGTTCCTCACCAGCATTTCTTCCTTGAAAGCAGCAGAGGTTTCTCTCTTCTATTCCTGGAGTTCTATATACAACAATTCATGTTGCTTAGCAATAGGGCTTTCTTTTAAGATGCTCTTTTGTCATTTCAAAGCCTCCATGCCAGAAGTTCTTTAAATAGTCTGAACTCACAACACCTTCTTCAGTTTGGCTCTTTTCCTTTATCTGTGCCTGGTTCCCTTCCATTGCAAGGTTATTGTCCAGCCAAACCAAATCTAACAAAAATGCAACTTCCAGTGATCAGTCCAGCCTCGCTGTGTAAGGGCTAAAAACTTCCATTTCCCCAAAGCCACACCAAGCAACACTCAATAGAGACCAGTGAGGAAAAGGGATGCTTGCAAGGGTTTAATTCCGATTTTTTGCTTGTGTATTGTGTCTGACTGGGGTAAAGCTCACAGCCCTTACAGTGCTGTGCTTTGCTTTGGTAGCTGGTGTTGATAACAGAGCAGTGTTTTGGCTACAGCCAAGCTGTGCTGTCCCTCTGACATTCCTTCCCCCACTGAAGGGGATGGGCAAGATCCTGGGAGGGGTCACCAGCAGGCCAGCTGAGCCCAGTCAGCCAAAGGGATATTCCATACCATATGACATCAGCTTAGATATATAAGGGAAGGAAGAGAGGAGGAGGAGGAGGAGGAGGAGGCACTCAGGGCTGGTCCATGTTTGCCTCCTTGAACAACCACCACGCGTGCTGGAGCCCTGCTTCCCAGAAAGTGTCCGGACATCGCTGCTGATGGGAAGTAGAGATTGATTGTTTTCCCCTCTGCTCTTGCACATGCAACTCTCAGCTTGCTTTTTCTATTTTCCCGCTGTAATAAAACTGCCTTATCTTACCCTGGTATTTTTTCCATATTATTCTCTTCCCTCTCCCAGTGGGAGCGATGGAGTGACTGAGTGGGCACCTGGCACCTAGGTGGGGTCAACCCACAACAGCTTGCTACTCAAGTCATAACTGTTGCAACTACTAGATTTCTCTATTGTTTGTTCAAAATCTAAGATTTAAGACTTGTGCAGCCCAGTTTGTCAGACTGTATTGTTTGAAGGGAAGAATAATGGCTTGTTACTAATTGAAATCTGCATTTTATCTTGGCTTTATGGTGCTTTTACAGTACTATAAAGTACTCACTCCCATGGGGACCAAGAGTGCTGAGTATTTTGCTTGCTTAGCAAGGAACAAAGGCTGAATTTTTGAGACAGAGGAAAGTCTTATAACTGTTTCACAGAGTAACAGGGAGCTCCAGCACTGAGATCCTCAAGACATCTTTTGAATTTTTGAAAAATAACAAGCTACTCAGGGATGACAACAACGCAGTAGTAGCTATACAGAAACAGCGTCTGCAGGGAGCACATAGGAGATATTCACCCTTTAAAGAAGAAGCACGGATGAACACAACACCAGTAATTAATCTGTTGCTAATTAATCTTGTCAGCAATTTCCTTCCTACATAGTGCCTTTGTCCTGACCATTTTTGTCTGCATTTGATAGGACTTCACACAGTTCTACATGCCCCAGTCAGGGCCAGTTCATCTTTCTGGCCACCAGCAGGGCTCAGGATGAAGGCATGGGGGCCAGGAAGCCCTGTGTCCCCTGCCCTCTAGTAAGCTGCAATTATCACCTGAAAGTTTGTTCATCCTGTTTGCTAAAAAAATAGCACTGCTGCCTCCTCCCAAGCCAGGGGTTCCAGGGCATGGAGCAGCAGTAGTACCCTGGCTAAGCACCTGCCCTAATCCCTCTGAAAGGCACCACAAATAAAATCCACTAGAGAACCAATCATCAGTGGAGAGGCAACCAAAGCAGTGCTCACTCTGAAATATTTCTACACACAATGCTCACATCATGTCCCTGGTCACCTTTCTTCCAAGTGGCATCTGTCCAAATGGTGCCCAGCTGGGAGGGCATCACAGGTGCAGTCCTGCAGCTCTTGCCCCACTTGTGTCCCTACCATCCCCAAGGGCAGGCAAATGGACACTGCTCATGTGCCCAGAGTGTGGGCTGGAGAGCACATCTGGCTGCTATCTCCTGCGCTTGTTTAGGATTTCAGAAAGATCAGCTGCTGCAGCATGAAGCAAAGGAGTTTCACATAAAATCTGGTAGTCTGACATGTTTTACAGCAGCTCTTTCTTCCTGACAGTCATTTATGCTCTTGCTTCATCACTTTGTTTTAGGCTTTTCCTTAGAGTGCAGCCTGCAGCCTGAGCCTGCAGCACCTGCTGCACTGGCAGCAAAACCCATGCAAGTTTTCCTGCTGGGAAATGCAGGTTTGAGTTAGAGCAGGTGGTCCTGGTCCTCCCCAGCTGCCACGTTTCACCCTTCTGTGGTACCACATGGCCAAAGCAGGGGAATAGTCACAGCTGAAATCCCACAGCTCCAAGGCAAATCCTGAGTTCTTAACATCATTCAACCATTTGGAATCCCATCTCATTTGTAATACCAAAGAAAACAACAAATGAGGAAAATCTTGAAATCCACACTTGAACGAAATAGCTGAAAACTATTTTAATCCTTTGATCCTGTATAAGATTTACAGGTATTTTGGAAGCCTTGCTGTACTGGCTTGCCAATCCCTTTCTCTTCAGAGCTGTGGAAGGCGCACAGATTGACATGATTTATCTTTTAAAAAAGAGAGAATTAACATCTCATAGGGATTCTGAAGGTACTAAAGTCTTTTTAATATATATACACAACTCTATGTACTTTGGGTTGTTTTTTTTTTTATTTTTAACATCTTAGCTCGATTATCACTTATTCCTACAGATATCACATATTTTTTTCAGGTTCATTCAACCTGCAGCATCCCTCGGTACCTGGGTTTTTTGGAGGTGTGGCACTCAGTGATCTGACTGGGACCCCTTCCTGACATAGGGGCCAGGCCAGGTATTGGATCAACCAGGTGGAATTGACTTCACACAGGATTTCCCTTCGACCCAGCCAGCCATCCTCCTGCCCAGGTGGAGGGGCTTCTGCAGGACCCAGGATCCCACCAGAAACAGGACCCACCCTTCTGTGTCAGGGGTGGGAATTGGCATACTGTGCCTTCCACATTGTGCCACAGCCCACATGTCTGGGTCTGTGCCCTGGGCTGAGCTGAGGGACACGCCAACACCTCACTACCACAGTCCCTGCTGGGAGTGACACTGTATCCCTGATGGTTTTTAGGTGAGGGAAAATCCATCACCTGTGTGTGACTCACTGCATTTCGGTGACTTTTGAGAGTTGTTCCTCCTGTCTAGTTCAGGACATCAGTTTAGAATAGGGAACCCCAGGGGGGTATCGTGCTCTCTGGAGGACTCCCTGAGTGCAGGGCAGACTGTCTGGGGTGCCACAGCACTGGAGGGGCAGTGTGCAGGGAGCAGTGTGCTCAGCCCTCTGCAGCACACAGCATCTCACGAGCATTCAGTGGCAAGTACTGAGGTCAATTATTACTGCTGGTGTTTGCATGCTCCTAAATTTTCCCCATCATCAATAGAGGAAAGAGTTTCAACCAAGCACAGAGAAAGTTAAATGAGGAGCAGCAACTTCCTCTTGAGGGGACTGTTTCAGCAACCCCTGTGGTCTTACAGCCACCCTGAATGCAGTGATGGAGAAAGAAATCTACCCAGCACTTGGGAACAGCAAACATGCATGCAGAAGAGGAGCATTACTGAGCATGGGAAGTGAATCAGCCTGCAACAGCCCTGGCTGTGGCTGCCACAGGGGGTCTGCAACCTGCCTGAGCCCACAGTGGGTATCCATAGCAAAGCCCTTTGCCAACATCAAAATCCACTCCCACTAGCTACCACCATAAATTCTTACCCCTCCCCATTTTGCTTTAAAAGCACAAAGATCTAAATTCATCTGATAGGCACACATAATGAATAATTCAAATATCCCTAATCATTAGTCAGTTTTACTAAGCTCAACAATTTCTTGAGCACATGGACATGAAGAGGAACTTCAGTCACCCAATACTAATTTCATAATGAATTTTTCATTATCCAAAGTGTGCAGTTTTGGGAGCCTCAATACAAGACGTAAAGCTACCAGTGTCTGAAGTAGGGCAACAAAGATGGTGAAGGGCCTTGAGGGGAAGCTGTTTGAGGAGTTGCTGAGGTCACTTGGTCTGTTCAGCGTGGAGGAGACTGAGGGGAGACCTCACTGCAGTCTGCAACTTCTTTGTGAGGGGAAGAGGAGGGGACAGACACTGATCTCTTCTCTCTAATGAGCAGTGACAGGACCCAAGGAAATGGCCTGAATTTGTGTCAGGGGAGGTTTAGGTAGGATATTAGGAAAATGTTCTTCACCCAGAGGGTGGCTGGGCACTGGAACAGGTTCCCTAGGGAAGTGGTCACAGCACCAGCCTGACAGAGCTCAGGAAGTGTTTGGACAACACTGTCAGGCCCATGGTGTGATCCTCGGGACTGTCCTGTGCATGGCCAAGAGTCAGGCTTTAAGATCCTTGTGCAACACTTTCCATTCAGGTTGTTCGCTGATTCTATGAAATTGAGTTAGGCCCCAGAACTCATTATTTGAATGAGAAATCTTCTCATTTTCTCAACAATCCCACTCCTTCCCCCCACCCCACTTCCAAAAAAAGAACCCTAAAACTTACTAAAAGTAAAAACACCTCTGGAGTTACTCCTGCTTTCTTATATGAGACGTAAGTTCTGTAATTCATAATAATAGGCTTCACTGCACTGCAGAATGGGACAGAATTAGCTTTGGCTGATGCCGTTCCTGATTCTGAGGACTTTTCTTACAAAATACCTCATTCATTTTAAATTTCAGGGTCTTGATATGGATGGCCTGAGGAAGTATCTGTGCCACCAGGATGCAAAGAAATAGGTCATAGGGTGCAAGAGTGAGTCCAAGCTGCTGCACCCCAGGACAGCACAGCAGGGATCACAGGGTGTAGAGGTTTGACCCTGGTTGGATTCCAGGCACTCATCACTCCCTCTATCACTCCCCTCCACAGCTGGACAGGGGAGAGAAAAGGTAACAAATGTTCATGAGCTGACATAAGGGCAGAGAGAGATCATTCAACAAATACCATTATGGCCTAAACAGACTGAACATGGGGATATTAAGTAAATTTATTACCATCTAAATCAGAGTGGGATAATGAGAAGTAAATAAATCTTAAAAATATCTTCCCCCACCACTCCATCCTTCTCAGACTCTATTTCCCTCCCTCACTGGCACAGGGAGTGGAGGTTATGGTCAGTTCATCACAGATTGTTCTTGCAGCTGCTCAGAGAGGGGAGTCCTTCTCCTGCTCCAGCATGAGATTCCTCCCACATGAGACTGTTCTTCATTAACTTCTCCAATAGAAGTCCAACCCACAGACACAGTTCTTCAGGAACTGCTGCAATGTGGGCCACTCTTCCATGGGGTGCAGTCCTTCAGGTGCAGTCTGCTCCAGCATGGATCTCCCACAGGGTCACATGTCCTACCAGGAAACCTGCTCCAGCTCTCTCCATGGATGGGCAGGCCCCTACCAGAACCTGCACCAGCACCGGCCTCCCACTGGTTCACAGCCCCCTCTCAGGCATTCACCTGCTCTGGCCTGGGTCTCCTCCAGGGGCTGCAGGTGGATCTCTGCATCCCATGGGCCTCCATGGGCTCAGGGGCACAGCTGCCTCACCATGGTCTGCACCACGGGCTGCAGGGGAACCTCAGCTCTGGTGCCTGGAGCACCTCCTGCCCCTCCTTCTGCACTGACTTTGGTGTCTGCAGGGCTGTGCCTCTCACATATTCTCACCCTGCTCTTCTCTGCTGCAATTAAATTTGCACAGTAACTTCTTTTCCTTCCTAAATCTGTTATCACAGAGGCATTACCACCATTTCTAATTGGCTCAGCCTTGGCCAGCAGCACATCTGTCCTGGAGCCAGCTGGCATTGGATCTGTTGGACATGGGAAGCTTCCAGCAGCTTCTCACAGAAGCCACCCCTGTAGCACTTCTGCTACCAAAACCTGGCCATGTAAATCCAATACACAGGGACACACCCAGCCTTAGCTTTTGAGCATTAACATGGAAAATGGCAGTAAACAAGGAGCAAACACACCAATGAAATTCTTCAGAACTTTTTGTGACCAGCTGCAGGGCAAGCAGGATTTCCAGCAAACACAGAACTGGCTGGGGAAGAGGCAGAGCTGTTAGTGGAATGCGGAGTCAGCTTTTCAGCGTGTCATTGAGATAAGCTCTTTTCTTCTGTATACTATAAATTAAAGAGGAGGGAAAAAACCCCAGCCAATCAGGTCGGCACAGAAGCATCCTGGTAGCAGACAAATAGAGCAGCAGGGCACTGTTTCTGTGGCCTCTCGGTGCCTGCCAGCCCAGCCGCCCACCCAACAGGTTTAGGCAAGTATGCAAAGCGCAGTGAGGCAGCTTCCCTCCTGTCTTGTTGACTCCTCCCCTCTGCCCAGCTTCCTGCAGGAATGAGCACAGCATGGCTCAGGTGAGCCCTGAAATCAGCTCCAGGTACCAGCACAGCTGTGGCCTTCATACACTGTTTCAGAGCCAAAGCCACTGATTTTGTGCATATCCTTAGCAGCAGAGAGGTTCAGGTGTCTTCACCTTCCTGGGTGCTGACCTTGATGCACTCCAAATGGCATTTTGGCTACTTGAAGCTTCCCCAGCTGAGTACAGGGTCTGGATTGGCTCCATCGGGCTGAGACACACTTTCTGAGCCCAGCAAGTTTTCCTCATGCCTTTTTCTCCACGGTGGTGAAGAAAGAGTGCCACTTAAGGCAGCAAAGTTGTCAAGCTAAAAATTCAGTCATTTAGGAAAGGATAAAAAAGGTCAGGCTGAGCTGTTTGGCTGAAGTCAGTGCTCAGTGCTGCCCTGGGCAGGCAGGACCTGACACCTCAGGCTGGCTGGCACAAGATCCCCTCCTGCCTGCAGCTGCCACACACACACTCGTCTTGGAGATAGTTAGAAATTTGTCCCCCTCCAAAAAACTGATCATTCTCTGTAACCTAAATACAAGGGAAAGAGTGTTAATTTTCAGATCAAAGTACTGATTTCTGGCTTTACTGTTTCTACTGCAATAGTTGTGCAGCAGCAGCACAATCCTTTTTGCAAAAGTGTAGGCAAAGATCTTAGCGCTGCAGAATGGTTTGGGCTGTAAAAGATCTGTAAGATCACTGAGTCCACTTCAACACCACCAAGTCCACCACTGCCACCAGCCCCCAAAGAAGAGCTCTGTCAGCTGATTTACTGATTTTGTAGCTTCCTAAGTCATGTATCAAATTTTGTCCAACTCAAACTTCCCATTGCATTAAATTTCCCTTTGGTAGTGTGCTACAAGCTGATCTGCACTATTCTGTATTTAGCAGAGACATTTCAGTCCACATGAACATGAAGACCAATTTTCCTCAGTTTCCACTTTTTAAAAATTGGTTCTGCCTCAGAAAAGCATCAGTGCACAGTAACCTAACTATATTTAAAGCAGGCAAGTTCCTCTTTCACTCTGAAATTACTGTTTTGCTCACACTGAGTTCAACATGTCTTTTCCTTGCAACCTGCTTTTCAGCCAGCTCCCCCAGTGTGTCTGACCTCTCTGCTCAGCCTCAGTTTCATTCAGAGAAGACAGCACAAGACCATCCAGTGCAGCAACTTGCCTCTCTCCACAATGGCCCGCAATTTATATCTGCTGATTTTCACAGTGCTCACCTCTGCCAGCTGCAGAGCACCCAGCTCCGCAGAGATGATGTGCATGACAGCCGCCATCCCTCTCCATGTGCAGGACCTGCAGATGCCTGGGGTAAACACCTGCTAATGTCTGAATGGTTCCAGTTCCCATGGGATTTATCTTAAAAGGAATCTGAAGGCCTTTATCAGAGAAATAAGACAGGTGCTTCCTAAGCAATATATGCTTAGGAACAGCAGCCACTGTCCCTCCTCTTCCTCACACCTGAGCATCTGTGCACTCTCACACCCTCTCCTACCACTGGTGGGGACTTTGGGAGCCCATCCAACCAGCACTGTACTTCATCCCACAGAGAGCTTCAAGGATGATAGAGTTTCCCAGGGGTGTTTGACAGGTATGAGGGGTAGACAGAGGAGAGGTATAAGGATTTTACCTCTTGTACTGTGCTCTTCATATGGGAATTTGCACACAGTGGTGGTATGATGACATCCCTATTTGCTATTTGGTTGGTGTGCAATACCACACGAGAATAGTAAGAAAGCAGCAAGGCTTTTCCAGGGGCAGGAGAAAAGACTGACCCAACAAGCTTTTCCTTTTTCTTAATACTTTATCTTTGTTCTTCTCATCTTTTTAAATCTATTTTTTTCTATTCCAAGTGGAAGACAATAGAAAAAAAGGCAAGGTTTTTGATTCAGGGAAGAAGAACAATGGAAAAGCAGCCCTATAAAATGCACACCTAGGGCCAATAGCAAATTCCTCATTGAATTAAATCTACAAATCTCTGAGCACTCAGAGCTGCAGAACAGGATCCCCCTTGGGATAGTTTCTCCTCAGTTCACTGTGAGAGCTACTCCATGCCCTGAAGCATAGAGAGAGCTTACTTACTCACTATTTTATTTGAATGGCAAAACATAGGCATTCCTCTCATTTACAGAGACAGTTACATTATTTTTATCTGTCTAGACTACACATGGCAGCAATTAGCTCCACAGGTTCCCCTTTGCTTACCAGTATATCAACTTTTCTAGGTCCATATTTTGCCCTTGTAGATACCAACACTCAGTGCTGGTATCTACCAACACTCGGGCTGGACCCGAGTTCCTGTGCCATCACAAGTGTTATCACAGCAGGTACTGGGCTGGCTTTCTGCCCCCAGGTCATGCCAAGCACCTACATGTGAGGGGCTGAGCCATGGGCAGCCCTGGTTCATCCCCCCTGGCTGATGCTGTCCCTGGGTGCTGTCTGCTCCAGCTGGGACCCAGCACGCCAGAGGGAGCAGGGCAGAGGAGCTGCCTCCCACCCAGGTGGGGAATCTTGCAATGGCAGCCCCTCTCCACTTCCTCCTACTCCACCACACTGCTGCTGACATCTCTCCATCCCTGCCTGCCAGGCTGCACTGCCTGCAGCAGTGGAGGCCCACCTTGCTCCCCTGACACTCCCTGGCACCCTTCAGTTACAGGATTTGTGCTTATAGGAAAGGAGGAAAGTGTTCACCAAACCCAGCTTGTGGTTTGCCATAAAGACTACTGCTCTTCCCCTGCTCCTGAGGCTACTGAGTGCACACACAGCCCACCTGCCTCTTCTAAAGCCAGAGACAGGCAGAGGCGTGGTTTAGCCTCAAATACTCACGGCTGTGTCAACAGAAAGACCTGAGCCCCAGCACGGCTCCCCAGGGCCCACACACGTGCACCTCAACAAGCCCCGAGACAACACGTGCTCCCACCCACAGGGCACACACCTGCACTGGCCTCTGCACGTCATGGCCTCCTGGGCATTCTTCTCTGGACACACAGCTGCTGCCTCTGCCTGCTTTCTTCCACTAGCACAACAGCTTTGTGTCAAATTAAAGTGCTCATGTTGGCCACCTGTGCCATACATGTGTTTGCTTCCCCTCAAGCTGAACTTCTGCAAGGTTACTGGGCAGGGAATTGCCAGAGCTGCAGCTCCCACACAGCCCTGGGTACCCCAACCCTCCCAGGCTGGCCCTGGGACCATGAAGGACCGGACACTGCTCCGTGCTTTGGGAGGGGAGGTGGGTGTGGGTGGGTGCTCCACTGGCTGTGCCTGTGTCCCCACTGCAGCTGGCAGCTGGCACGAGTGCAGTGCTCTGAGCACCCCCACGAGCACAGCATGCCATTTCAGGCTGGCCATAACCTGGGTCTGGCTCACTTTCACGTAATCAGCAGGCAAAAGCAGGTCAGGCACACTCAACAAATTTCCCTGGTATCCACAGAGTTGACTTCTCTATGAAATAGGTGGTTTTATTTTTACTTAAAACTGAAAAACCTTTGTAGACATTTTAAAGACCTAGCATATCAGGGATGATCTTTGTCTAGTCTGAGCTAAACATTCTTGCTGTCTCCTGACTGCAGTGTGTAACTGAATTCACATTCAGTTAATTTGGCCACACTCCTTCTAGAAACATTTTCCAGACCTGCTCTTTTTTGCTTCCTCTCTTTAAGGTTTACTTAAGACTTCTCTTAGAGTAAGTTTTGTTACAAGACTCATAACATTCACAATTTAAAACTACCTTGTGGGGATCCCTTTTAAGGATTAATAATTCATCCAGAAGAGCAAACAATCCTCATACGTGCTGACTTTGATAAGAAAGTACTGCAGATGAAACACTTCAAATTAATACAAGAGAGATTCAAGGCATTAATTTTAAAAACACACTCCTCAAAACCCCAGGGCTATGCATTGCAAGCCCGTGATGAGGCTTCCTAGTGTTCTGGCTGCTATATTTTAAATAATTCAAAATTCTCCCTGGGTTATTTTGTGGGTTACGTCATTTTGGGGAGGGGGTGAGATTTTCCAAGTGCCATGGTTTCCTATTTATATTCACACTACATAGCTCTTTCAGTTTCACTGTGTATTTTCTACAGATTACAGAAAATAAAAGCTACAGCTGGGAAGGTTTAGGACTGAGAGAGGTTTCTTGTGACTACTTGTCACAACAGAAATCCTCAGTTTCAGCTTCAATGTGCTCCATTCCCTCCAGAGTTCAACCTTCTCTTCTCCACTTGGACTTAAGGTATGGAAGGAGCATCCTCACTTCTGCTCATCACAATCATGAAACCCCCTACCCCTGTCAGAGACAGAGATTCTGGAGCACACCACAGCAGCATCTTTCTGCCTTCACAGGGAAACCGCTATCAGCACCTTCAGACAGCTGGTGATTTTTTTTTGCTGTGCAGAGATTGATCCACTTGGGCAATATCTAGGCTTCTCCTCTAAGGACAATAATTTACAGTACAGTGGGTGAAAAATATATGTTCCAGATACTACTGCCTCTAAGACAGTAGTGACAGCAAAGTCACTACAGCAGATTTTTATTAATTTTTCAATAGAAACTTTATTAAGTTTCCCTAGAAACTGAGAAAGACATGTTTGACCCTTGGAAGTGGCTGGCTTCTCTAACAGGAAAAGGGATTTTCATGTTAAGTTAGACATTAAATACCTCATATCTCCTGACTCCCACAAATGCCTCCTCACACCCATCATTTCAGGACAGGTTTTTCTTCTCATCAGAACCCTGTAATTAAATGTGAATTTAAAACTACCAAACAAGCATCACTGAAAAAGACAGGCACTTTTACCCTGGTGAAGGCAGATCACGGGTTTTTACAGATATGAGGTGCAGTTTGTGTAATCACATCACCAGGAGAATTTGTGAGACAGGCCACTGATGCTGTTTTCTATTGTTTTCTCAAGGTGTCAGGTCAGCTGGGTGTATGATGGTGCCTTTCACAGCAACAGGCAGCTGGAGACAGTCATGCTGACCAGAAACCTGCTCCTGTTTCTGTCTGACACAGCATTTTCTGGCCCACATTCCCTGGAGCATCTTAACACAGACAGGAATAACAAGCATGTCCTTTATTCCAGTGAAAAATCTTGACAGCTTAGGTACCTTCATCTTGGGCAGCAACCACATCTCTTCACTGCAGCTTCCTCCCAACTTTCCCACTCGAAACCTCAAATGCCTTGATTTTCAAATGAACAACGTATGAGCAATCACACACAGAAGATGTCCAGGCTCTAGAGAAGACCAGCAATGTAATTCTCATCCTTAAAGGCAATGATATTACATACATTGAACCTGGATCTTTCCAGTCCCATTTCTACAGTTTGGACTTGGTGGGCTGTGCTTTCATCCCTGGGGTCCTGGTGAGGATACAGAACTCTTCAGCCCAGGCCCTTTGGCTGGGAACATTTTACAGTGTGGAAAAGGAGCCCTAGGTGAGCCCAGTTGTTTTACAAGGCCTCTGTAGTAACTCTGTCAAGGATCTCTATCTGCAGTTATGGCACCTCAAACATCTAAATGCTGCCACATTTCAGTGCTTACCCAGGCTCTGAAAGCTGGACCTAACCCAAACCCACATGCACGCACTGCCCCCTGGGATCAATGGCATGAGCTCACTAGGGGAGATGGTTCTCAACACCAACTGCTTTGAGCACCTCTGCAACACCAGCTCTGCTGCCTTCCCCTCCCTCCCCTGCTTCAACATCAAGGGTAACAGGTTCTGCAGCCAGGCTCTGGCTCTTTGGAGAAACTGGCAAAGCTTCAAAACCTAGATTTAAGTCAGAATCACACTGAAAGTTCTGACTGCTGTAGTAAAGCGCTGACAGCTTTGGCAGACTTTGTTATCTGAATCTGAGCCACAACACACACAACACCTTCTTCTCCAGGACGTGCTAATTTAGGACAGTGCTGGTCTAGAGCTGCTGGACTTACCCTTCACTCATCTCCATATCAATACTTCACGGAGCCCTTTCCTAAATCTGCATCTCTGGCAACTGCTGAATCTTTCCTCGTCCCACATTAATACTACCATTCAGCATCTCTTTCAAGGCTTGAAAAACCTGTTCTTGGACCTTAGTCAAAATAACTCTGAGTTGGGGATCATGCCAAAGGACAAACTGTTCCAATCAACAGTCCAATTTAGAGGTTCTAATATTATCATCCTGTGAACTGACAGCAGTAGGTGACCAAGTATTTCACAACCTCAGGAAGTTACAGCCTGTTGATCTGAGTTTACAACAAACTTACTGCATTCAGCACAGATGCATTTTCAAATCTCAAGAGTATGTATCTCAATTGTGCCCGTAACAGGATCCACATTGTACCAGGTGACCAGCTAGGGCCCCTAGATGGCCACTGCTTAATCAATTTAATCTACAACCTTCTGGACTGCACTTGCTCTAATATTGGTTCAACCATCTGGTACAAGCAAAATCTGGAAAAAATTACAGGCCCTGAAGGAAGAGGGTGCTCTGAATCCAAATTGCTAGCTGGGTTCAGTTGGCCACCATCTCACTCTCCCGTGGGAAGAACACATCAGGAATCATTGCAGTTGTCCTGCCTGTTTTATCCTGTAGTGCCATCTTAATTTGGGGTGCTCACTATTTCAAGCAAAATTACCAGCAACTGTAAGTCTAGGATGGGGACACAGAAAATATCCACAGCCACTGTATTAAGCTGAAAGACATCTCACTGTTTTTATTAGTGACATGTATTTTCCTAACTTTTGTAACATCCTCTCTACCTGTATTAAAACTTTTAGAAAAATAATGAAAAAAATAGAATTGAAAAAATAAAAAATGACCTGAATCTTGAAAATTAATAACTTACCTTATAGAGAAATTCCAGTTCAACTCAATGTTCAATTCAACTCATCCCTGTTGTACCAGTACTGTGGCTAATGCACTTGTAAAGGGAAAATCCAACAGCCAAAACACAAACGTCCTTCTCTTTAGAAAAAGAAAACCTAACCACCACCACTGCTCCCAAAAAGGAAACAAAACCCAACCAAAGCACCCAACCAAAACTCAACCAAGCAAAAAATACTCAACCAAAACCCCCAAATTCCACCCTCTATCAAATACCCTTGAAAAGCAATGGTTTATAAGAGCTCATAGTACTATACTCCACTCTGCAAAAAAAAAATTAAAGATAAAATACCACTACCTGTGAAGAACAGACGCATTTATAGTCACAAAAGACACGCCTTCAGGACTGTTAGAAACAGCATGTATCACCTCTTTGATTTAAAAAAAAAAGATTATTTAAAATACATTTGATCCTTAGAGAATTCCTGGCCATCGAAATTCTGTCTATCCATCTTTCCACCTGGGGCAGGCCCTGTTCCTATGCTATTTTCTAGACTCCACAGTAAGTAAAGACAGTATCATCTTTAAGATTATTTGGTCAAGAATCTGTGGGTCCAATACTCTGCTTGCTTGCACAGGGCAAAACCCCTCAATGCTAACAAGTATAAGCCATTCCTTCGCCAGCCTGGAGTGCACTGTTCATTCCAGCCACAGCCCAGGTGGGAAAACCAGAGGATGCAGAGGGGGCAGGGCACTGGACAACCTCATCCCATGGGTGCTCCCAGTGTCAACAGCTACTTCACATTGCTTCTGGTGTGCATCCCAGGACTGAATTCAGGGATGATGATCCCTGCTTCAACTGGATATGCAACAGCTGGGCAGGAATAAAGACCTGTTAGTTATATAAAATCAAACTGTTTTCTCTGCCATCGCACGTAAATAAACCCAGAGCAAGACATTGGACCAAGGATCTAATGGGAGCTAGTTGGGCCCACTCATCTGCCCTGTATCACCATAAAGTAATTTACAATTTTTTATTGCTTTAATAACATGCTTATCCTGATGGATAAACACAACTTGGTTGGTGGTATGACTCTCCTGTCTCCTGGAGCACGCACCACAGAGAGGTTCACCCAGTACCACTCCCTACTGTGCTGCGATGGAGCTGTGGTTGCTCTCTGAGATATGGAAGGCCAACTCTCTCAGCACTTCCCATGCAGGACTCCACATTCAGCTTCAGCTCCTGTCCAAAGGCATTTCCTCAATACTTTCCTCTCAAACATGCTGACTAGCTAAAATTTCAAAGATTCCTGCTGAACTAGAAAGTTTTTGCTCATTTCTGATGATACTGGTGACAAGAATCCCTCATTGATCTTCTCCAGTAAGAAATACCTCATTTGAAAAGGCCCTTTTACCATCTGGTAGCAGATCAGACTCATGCAATGTGTATTTTTGCAGCTTTCAGGTGCCTTTACATCACATACATCACTGCCCTACCCCCCAGCTCCTCCTCCTCCTCCCTTCAAAGCCATGTGCTGCCCAAGGGCACATAGGGAGAGATGTTTGTTGTTCCTTCTCCAGCTGCCTACAAACACTCCCAGATCTGGCATACAAAAATGTTGCCTCTGTGTATTGCTAGTCCATGTTCCCTGTTCCTGAGGCTGCTGAAGATTCCTCCTGACACCATCAGCATGTGCTCCAGTTGCCCAGCACTGACGCTGTGTGGGCTGCCTGCCCTTCTGCAAGGGCTCGGCTGCAGGAAAGAACTGTCCCTGAGCAAACCGTGCTGCCCAAGCTGAGCACACCCTGAGCTGTCCTTGGGACATTCCTGAACTCAGCCCAAGGCTCAAGGTGCATTTTCCTCTCATTCTGCAAATCCAGTTGGTTAAGGGAGCAACCTCCAATATGAATTAACAATCCAGCATGATTGCCAGTGTGTACCACCCAAGAAAGACTTCTGTTATTTCCCTCTTGAAATGGTGGGTTCAGGAAGGCATTAGACAAATACTGACATCAAAAGGGAGCATAACGCACTCCACAGGCACAATGGCTGCATGTATCAGGTAGTAACTGCAGGAGATCTACCTATAGTAGTACGGAGGGAAAACTGCATGTTGGGCTGAAAGGTATTCTGAAATGCCCTTTTGTTGGGAGAGAACACCCCAGGATTTAACCATCACCAGTTTCTGAAATGCTATCCTCTGTCATGGTGCAGACTCATGTGTAGACTTCAGTTAAAACCCAGATATATTTGAGAAGGTGAAATGCGTTTCCTGTGCTATATATATTTGCACACACAGTATTAAGGCTTTCCTGCAATCTATCCCTTGCCCCCTACACAACTTGTTTTAGATGACCGTATTTTCAGGTCTTCTAATTCTACTCTTTTCTTTACAGTGTCATCTCTGCTGTATTTGCCTGCAAAAATGCCATTTGTAAGACACTGTGCAAACAATGCTGAACTGCATATGCTGTATGTTTCAGGAGACACAAACCCTAAATACAGGGACTGACTATTCTGAATTAAAATTTATCTCTGGATACAATACAGCAAAATGTCCAGACAATCTATTAAGACTTTGCTAAATTCAAAGATTTAGTCTTCTGGGATTAGTTCATAAGGATATACACGGAAAGAGGCAATAGATTTTTTTCTTATAGAATTGTGCACCTAGTCCAGCTCTGATGTGATGCATTCTTTTGGCTTCCAGTCAGGCCTCTTATCTCTCATTTTTTCAAGTACGGCTATGAAGACAGCACACAGAGAGAACAGTGAGTTGCCTGAGGTGAATGGTGCCTAACAAGATTTAGCTCAGCACCACCCTAGCTGCTGGACTACACATCCCTGAAGTCACAGTACAACTCACCACCACCACCATACCAAATTTGTCAGTATTTACAGAAAGAAGGAACCTCAACCCAACACCCCCTGCCAAAACACTGTATTTGCAAGGCTATCTGCCTTCTGGTGGGCTGCAGTAAAAGTGATGCTGCAACACGGCTGCACGTGGTTCTGTATGGAGCAAAAATACAGAGAAAACAATGCAATAATAAAACGTGAACACAAATCCTAACTGCTGGGCAGCTCTGCAGAGTAAGGAGCAGTGGAACAGTAAAGAGGTGTGTACTTTAATATATGCTGCTCCTATAGTAATGAGTGATGATATGTGTTTTGCAGAAAGAATCTGAATGTCATGTTACAGGCTACTGCCCATAGAAGCCAGCAGTCAGGCTATGTCATCTACCACCACCCCACCCCTCTCTCTATCCAGCAGCAGAGCAGAGGATCCAGACACAGCCAGAGATGAGACAGTCAGCCATGCACACCTCCTCTGTCCCCAGACCAAACCGCATTTCCTCACACAAAACCCTCCACCAGCAAGTGCTTTAAAGGGTGCACTGAGCTGGCCCAAAAAACCCCAAAACTGCCAGCCTCTGAGTACAGCAAAGATGTGCCTTACATTATAGCAGTGAAAGCAGTTCAAGAAAAAATGCTAACACAACATTTTCATGCTGAATTTTTATTTCAATGTTATGCAACTGCATAAGTATAAATAATCGTGTTCAATATATAACAATTATGACATCCATAAGGAGTTTCTCAGAGAAAATAAGACTGCAAACACTTTATTGCACAGACCCTAACAATTTCTTTTTTTTAACTTTTAAATTTTTTTTTGTAAGCTGAGAAATCTACTGCAGGAAGTCTACAAAAGAACACATCAGATCTACAATCACATTAAGACTGACCAAGAAGAACACAGGCAGGAAGATCTCTAACAGCTCACTGATAAGGTAAACACCAACAAACAGGTACTACATAAACACAAGCTTATGCACTGTTACACTTCCAAAATGCAAAGAACTTATTTGTCAGAAGTGATAATACAAAATATTCATAAAGATATACTGTAAACAAAAGCTAGATGTATTTTAAAAGAAACAAGAGGATAGTTGAAAAAATGCAGAGACTGTAAACTAGGAAATATCTCCCAGACAGAAATGTTATTCTGAAGTGCATTAGCATTCATTTGTATTAACTGCCAAAGCACAGATGAACTGTAAATGTCGAGACCATTTTATTTTTAAAACTTCTCAAAAATTATTATCCACTGCTTACTAGCTCCTTTCTGAATGAATCAAAGGCAGTATGAATGTTCTAGTGCCACATGAAAAATCAGGAGTTGTTTGTGATACTGGATTTTCCTTACAGGTTTGCTGTAATCCAACTCAACTAATCAGTATAATGAAGTTTTCAGCAGAGGGAAATGAATTCTGCATACTGTCTGTTGTCACACAAGTCTCCAACTCAAGATTACACTGTGCTTTTACGAAAAATTTTCTAGCTTCTGAAACAGAAAGACAAACCATAAGCACTGGTGAAAAAGGTAGGGGCCTAGCTCTATTGTGGTTACAGAAAACAGAAATAAGCAAAACGACCATTCTATTGATCCCCAATTATTAGAACCCATGCACCTGCAAGGGTATTTCGTAGTGCTTCTGTACATGTTTCAAATTTTACCTTTCATCCCTCAAAACAAGCTAAATACTCCACACAAAAATGATCAAAGTCTACATGTTCCACTGTATATAAAATTTAAATAAGGCTTAGCAAAAGTAAAAAGACAGTAACATTCTAGCACCAAATAGCTCCAACAAATTCCTTTGTTAAAAAATGCTTCTTTTGTAATTACAGTATTGAACTTTTTTTTGCATACAAATAAAAAGATTATGTTATGAAATGTATGGAGCTACTCAATGCATTTCAAAATGAATATGAAACCCAGGATTACCTGCTAAAAACAGCAAGTTAAATCTACAACATAAGGCCCCAGCTATGTATTAAAATGTGTCAGATAGCCTAAAACTTTTTGAAGATATGATACTGAAGTGTTTTTTTCCTTTTTACCTCACTTGTCATAAAATACAAAACAGCTATCAGCTAATTAAACAGACCTATATGCCATAATATGTATTCTCTAAATGTATTAAGAACAGGGATGAACATATTAGTCCTACCAGTCATGTGCTTATACTTGTGCCTCACACTGTAAGGGCCTGAATTTCAAAAAGCTCAAGGAACTCAAGAGGATTGCAGCAGAAACTAAGCACATGGCATGTGCTTCAGAATTGCAGCCTTGTCTGAGGTGAAAGTCACAGAATACACTCCCAAGAGACAAGACAAGAACCATAATTTCACCAGAGAACACAACTCTTGCTGGGATGCCCTGATAATTAAATGGTCTTCCCTTAGCTTTAAGGACATCTACTCTAGTCAGACTTTGTGCAGCAGGGAGATGCAGTTATGTCCTGTGTTAGATCTGGTGAGGCAGTCAGCCAAGTACAGTACTATCAAAATCAGATTATTAAAAATACATGTAAAAACTCACAATAGGTCACCGTATTATTCTGTACTACTATTTTTTTTAGCCTCTATCTAGGATTTTTTGTAAGTAAAAATGTGGCCTGGTTTTTGTTTTTTTTTTTCCAGTCAGACTAGTGCTTGTGCATGTCCATGCCAGGTCTGAATTTTAGTAATTTGGTTTCATATTCGAGTATGGCAAATACGTGGCAAAGCAACTATCTTAAAAAGGGAAAGAGTAAACAACGCAACCAGCAGCAAAGTATATATGCTACATTCAAACCCCAAACACATTGCTAAGTATTTACAGAAGAAGTATTTTCAACAGCTCTTGGCTGTAAAGGTATTTTTGTACAAATACTATGTGGTAACAGTTTTACCGGTTACAATTGGAAAGGCATTTTGAAAAAAAGTCCTCTCTTTACATATCCCCTTGTATTGTTTCTTCAGTGACATGAAAGCTTTGCCGCACAAAGACACAACACAGTGCTGGTTTAAAGGCAGTACAATATATTGAAATTGTTTCAGCTAGTGTTGAATTCACACTTGCCAGGTCTTAAGAGTTAACACGTTTTTTTGTGAGCACTGCTCCTTGAAACTTCCTTTCCTCGACGCTGCCGAGCTGAGTCTTTGTCATCTGAAAGTGCGTTAGGGCGGTCAGGTGCGGCTGCTGACCTAGATAAATCTTTACCTACATTCTGTTTTCTTGAAGCAGACTGCTGAGTCAGAACAGCATCTTTTCCCTTTACATCCATAGTGTTAATCAAAAGAGGCTTTTCTTGATTTCCAGGTTTTCCCCCAAGGTTTGAAGCAGGGTGGTGGGCTTCTGCTACAACAGTGGCACTGTGCAAGGCCATCAGTGAAACACTCTTAGTCATTTCTGCCTTACTGCTCCCTGTGGAAGAGGTGCTTTTCTTATTTAGTTCCTTGCAAGTTGCAGGAAGCTCTGATGAGCCTGGTTTAGCCTTTGCTGAAGAAGCATCACTTTTGGCTGAAGACGAAACAGATGCTTCCTGCCTACATTCAGAGAAATTGGATGAACAGGTCAGCAGCTTTCCTGATGTTGTAGCCACACGACAAGAACTTTGCCCACTGGCAGCTGGCAGATGTTTTATTGCAGTCTGCTTGTTTGCATCCTCTGGCTGTTTCTGATTGACTTGTCCCTTCCCTTTTATATCTTGAGAGCTTTTGCTACTTGTGGTCACTTTTTCTGCTCCTTTACCTCTGACATCACAGGTTGTGAGACAAAGGGTAGGCTCCACTTTCCCACTGTCAAGCTGAACATAAAGTGCGTCAGTGCATATTTTTCCTTCAGGTCTTTTGTCTGAAGAGATCATCTCATTACTAGGACTTCTGTCTGCCTCTTTGTTCAGCAAGAGACAGTCTTTCACAGTGGAAAACTTTGGAGCAGTGGTTTGTTTTTCACTGAAACGAAGTTGCTTTTGATCAGCAGATTCCCCCAAGCCTGCTGTGTCTTGCCTCTGCATCTGCTTAGAACTCTCTGGACCTGCTGGGAGTGAGCCCATGGCGACAGATTTGGGTTTGGTGTCAGGGGCTGTGCTGCTCATTTGGAGGGTGGTGACTGAGCCATGGTCCAAACTCACAGGCCTTTCAGCCTGCACATGTTCACTGTTCATTCTTCTTGAAGAGCCTGAAACAGGAGAAACGTGATCTAGGACACTTTTACTGGCATGTTTTCCTTCCTTCCGGGAGCTGGTAGACAACTGAGTAACAGTTTCTTTTTCTTTTATGGTTGGAACACATGGTTTTTGTGACAATGTCTGTTTATCCAATTGAGTAACAGTTTCTTTTTCTTTTAGGGTTGGAGCACATGGTTTTTGTGACAATGCCTGTTTATCCAATTGAGTAAAAGTTTCTTTTTCTTTTATGGTTGGAGCACATGGTTTTTGTGACAATGCCTGCCTATCCAATTGAGTTTCTTTTTCTTTTATGGTTGGAACACATGGTTTTTGTGACAATGCCTGCCTATCCAATTGAGTAACAGTATCTTTTTCTTTTGTGGTTGAAGCACATGGTTTTTTTGACAATGTCTGTTTCTCCAACTGACTAACAGTTTCTTTTTCTTTTATGGTTGGAGCACACGGTTTTTGTGACAACATCTGTTTATCCAATTGAGTAACAGTTTCTTTTTCTTTTATGGTTGGAGCACATGGTTTTTGTGACAATGTCTGTTTATCCAAGGACTTAGACTTGAAGGAACTTGTATCAGAGGCTGGCCTGAGTTTATTACTGCTGCTTTCCACACAGGTGGCAGCGGGCTTCAAGTGTTCTTGAACCCCCACATGAACTTCTACAGTGCTGTGCCTGCTTGCTGCCTCTTTCACAGCAGGGGTGGCTGAAGAGTTAAGTTGCTGCCAAGGAACTTGGCTGGACTGCTCTTTCTCAGTAGTTTGAAGCCTTGTATCGGTGAGTGATTTCTGATCTTTCTTTCCCATATCTTTAGCACTGTCCTTCTGCATGGAGGAAACTGGGGCAGACTTCTCAGTTTTATGATCACAATCTCTTGAGGGTTGCACAGGCCATTTGGATGGAAGAGCTTCACTCTTTGCCTCTGTGATAACTTTCTTAGACTCAGCCTTTTGCTTGGTTATGTCCCTTTCCACAAAGCTTTTAGAAACACTACTGTCATCTTTGCCTAGCTGTTTCAGTGATTCTCTGCCATCCTTAGGTTGTGCCTTGGGGCCAGCTGACTGCGTTTTTCCTTGCATCCCAGGTGGAATGGCAAAATCAGCACAATTTTTTTCATTGCTCTTGGAGCAGGTTGTTATCAAGACATCTGAGACAGATACCTTCAGAGGTGACTCCCTGATCACTTCCACCTTTGCAGGGATAGGCTCACAACATCTCTGGACTACTGGCTGTTTGAGAAGCAACTCTTTCTGTATTTGTTTCTCTTTTCCTACAGCTTTTTCAGTAGTGCTTTGGCCAGCAGAAGGTTTGGAATATGTTTGAGTAGTTTTAACGCTCTGACTTTGAGTAACACAAGACTTTAACTCCACTGAATGGTCCTTTTGTTTTGAAGGGGAGGTATCTTTCTTTTGAATAGCTTCAACCACAGAAATACTGCCTTTAGTAGCTGGACTAGAAACCTTTGTCACTGCTTCTGCAGCCACAGAGATGAGTGGCGGATTTGGAGAGCTCTTGCCTACTTGTAGAACCTGAGGCTCTGCAATGTTGACTTTGCCAGATTTTGGGTAGCTTGACAACTGCTCTTTCTGAGAGACCATTTCTGCTTTCCCACCAGTCCCTTGTAGCACTGGTGGTTTAGGAGATCCCCCATCACTGCTGGTGCTCTGTCCTTCTGGCAGCACACATAAAGGCAGCTCAGTCTTCGAAGCCTGTGGCCCAGAAAGTAATGCAATGTCTAGTGTGCCTTCTATTGGCTTCAGACAGGAAACAGACCTCCCATCAAGTTTATATTCTGAAGGACTTTTTCTGACAGGAGCCTCAGTGGAAATAATGGCTGATTTTTCCACACTCATGTCCGCTCGGCCACTCAAGGTCTTGAGAGGAACAAAAGAAACTGGGTTAATCTGAGCAGCATGTGCACTGCCAATAAATGCTCTACCATCCGCAGCTGCAGTGGAGTCCTGCTGTATGTTCACGGGTCTGCCTGTACTAAGCTGAAGGCATTCATGAACAGTAGATGTCATCTTAGGTTTTAGCACTGGACAGACACTGTCATCTTTTTCTTCAACAGACATTTTCTTTCTGAGATAATCAATATTTGCAAGTTTACCATCTAATCTTTCAAATTTGACAAATTCTTTTGTTGGTACAATTTTATCTGCATTTTCTCCCTTTCCATTTAGCATCCTGTCAGAGGACTGAGGTAGCACATCTTGCAGGGTACATGAAGGGGACATTCTTTTGAAGTCATAAGAAATATGACTGAGTTCATTAGGGGGAGGCCCATGACACATCTGTGCATCTAAAACAACACCATCATTTGATTTCAAGTTTGCATTCTTCTGAAGGGTATCTTTGAGTATGCCACCAGGTGACTGGGTCTCCACAGAAACAATTTTCGTTTCAAATTGGTTTGATCTTTCTAATACCTTCTGGAATGCTTTTTTGTCTCTTTCTTCCAGTCTTAAGGTATTGGGATTTTCTGGCTCACTGCTAAGTTCCTGTATAGCAGCATTTGCCTTTTCAGCAAAATCTTGCTTTTTCATAACTACCTTGACCTTCAGTTTCTCTCTGTCCAGCTCATCAATGGATTCCTGTCTACCCAATTTTCGGGAAATGGGTCGTTTCAAGCAGCCCTGCTCTGCAGGCCTGACTCGTGTGAGTGATGGCATGTCACACACATTCTCCTCCAAGCTCTGAAGAGTTACTTCTCTTTGAGACAATTCTCTATTCACTTCTTCCTGTGTCACTTCCAGACTGTGTTTTCGTGAACATAAGTGTTTTTTATCACTGCCATAAGAGGGTGCAAGTTTCTCTTCAGACTGGACTCTCTTTAACAGTGGAGATCTTGGTGGCTCTGCACTCTTTGGCCTGACAATATGTCTCACAATAGTTGGAGGCGAGTGCATTTTGCTGGGAAAAGACTGAGCTATTTTTGTATTTCCAATGGAATGTCCCAGTAATGGTGATGGAGACCGCTGAGGAGATGTTGGCTGGGGTGTCGGAGAAGGTGTCCGTGCGAGAGGAGAAAGGGGAATGCTGCCAGCTGATTTGCGTCTTCCTGATCTGTATCTTTGCCCACCAAGCTTTGGACCCAAGCCATGAAGAGTGCTGGGTCTTATGTGTCCTGAACCAGCTGGAGAATTGGGAGCACTGGAACTAGGAGAGCTACTCTGGGAAGAGTTAGTACCTACAGAAAGAACAAAAAACCAAGCAAACAAAAGTAAGATTTAGCAAGACTTTTTCCATCTTGTCTAAACGTTCAGTGAGAAACAGAACAAAAGCCCTCTGCTGTCCTCCACCACAGTGTTCCAAAATCTGGAAGGTTTTAAGCGCAAAAGGTTTTAGGCTGCAAAAACTGCATCATTCCAATTCCATTTGCTGCTTCTCCCTTTCTCTCTCTTCTATCATCCCCGTTAAGTTATCTCTTGCTTCTACTTAAATAGAATAACTAATGCTTTTTGACACTTCAAAGCAATGATCAAGGCTTTCCAGATAATTTACCTTTGCCCAGGGATTGTTCAACAGCAGTCAATTCTAGTACATGCTACAATTGTGACAGAAGTGAAAGAGGAAAAAGGGGCAGGCTTTCAGGAGTCAGAGAGATGCAGATTTCAGCATTCAGCTAATCTTTTCAGCAGTAAATCTGTATTCTTGAGTGCCATGCTGGTTCCATTATGTAGCAACTTCTTCCTCAGTTTCACTCTTTTATCAAGTAGCCTCTCCTAGGCAAAATTCTCTCTTTTACTGCAAATTGGGACTGTTTATTACTCAACTTTTAGCCACTGGACTGAGATTTAAACATTAGGACAAACTTAACAGACAGTTGCTTTTTACGTGTTTCTGTATCGTAAAAACACCTTTTGTTTTTCATCAGGAATGTTTCCCTTTTCCAGACAGAAAATAGCTGTTCTATGATTACACTAGTCAGAGCTGACTGCTCTTAGCAGAGTGTATCAGACCTGTGGGGGTTCACAAAAAGTACAATACCCTTCCAGTCCTTCTCCTCTGCTCTCCACTCCTTCACACTCACCTGATGGAAAATCAGGAGTGGAACGGTAGCTTGGGGTAGGAGATCTAGGAGATAAGCTGTGGGTTGGAGACCCAGGCAAGCTCTCCCCCGAAGAAAGTGATCGGTTCAGGCAGGAAAAACTTCTGCTTGTATGAAGAAGAGGTGAGGGTTGCTTTGCCAGCTTTTTAAAGAGAGATCTTCTCCTTGTGTGAGAAAAACACAGCATTAATCCTAACTTATGGGTACACAGGAGATACTATTTCCACAGGCAAAACTCTTGCCAGCTGACACTATGAGAATAGTAAATCTATCTTTACATGAAAGCAAACCACACTGCAGACCATGAAGTTGAGAAAACGTCCTGATTTGTTAACAGGTGGGATAGACACTGTAGCTAATTTTATTTACACTAAAATTTACTATATTTCAGAAGAACAAATACCTTATGAGCATAAATCTTAATTTTTTAAATTTAGCAACCTATCAAAACTGAAGAAATATCTATAAAGTACTAGCAACATATTTATAAAATACACGTGAAAGTATCAAAAATGCTCACAAGCATTAGCACTAGAAAGTTTAATTAAACAAGTGCAAAAAGATATAAAGCCAAATGAAGATGCAACCTCAGTTATTCCCTGTTTTTAGAAGTTATTTTATCAGATCTTGTTTATGCAAAACAAGATTTGGAAGGCCATAGAATCTCAGAAAAGACAGTAGAAATAAAGAAGATGAGAGAAAACTGTATTAACTCCTTATTTTAAATTTACTGTTATGCATACAGACACACACATGAACCAGGAAATGCCTTCACTGTGAAAGCAGAGGATTACTCACCTCTCTAAACTCTCCTTCTTCTTGGTCTTCTTACTGCGCCTAACCATTCGGCTCCTGTAGCTGTTCCGCCTGGCAGGGCCTGTCTTGATGGAAGTGTTTTCAAAAGGAGTTGTCATTACTGAGACTTTGTTGCCACTCTGCCAAAATGAAGGAAGGTGTTTCAAGTGTGAGTAATACAACTAATACAAGACGACTTTGCCTTAAATTGAATCTACACCATAAATGCAAATGTAACGAAAGAGAACTCCAGAATAAGAGGTGTTTCTGCAGGGAACCCTATGCAGACATTGCTAGGCATGGTTAGTAAATGAGGACTGAGAAGTTCTCAAAATCTGCCTTATTTCATAACTTCATTCAATCTCCAGTAGAAGGAGTCATTCAAATAACTGTAGCTAGAAAGGAGAATGCCAAGGATTAACCAAGACTGCAAATTTAGAGATGACACCTACAGAAACACCTTATTTTCTCACAAAGAACTAACTGCAAAGTGGTTCATTCACATCTCAGGACACCAACTGTTACAATGATGACATAGAGGAGAAAAATTAAATAATTGTCAATCCCAAAGCATATTTTTATCTTGTTCAAAAGGGTTAGCAAGTATAACCAACCTAAGCTTTTTCGCACTGATTGCACAAAGAGATGACTCAATAAAAAATACAGGTATTTTCTGCTGATTTTATGTTCTAAAAATCTGTACCTCCCACTCAGCACTGAATACCCCTACAGTGAACATTCTTTCAAAGAAACTGCAATAGCTCAAATTAATTTATGATACAGGCAACAAGGTAAGTTGTGATATACTGGATAAACAATGATCTCTTGTTTTGAGTTTACTCCTGTAAATAGTGAGCAGGGGTGTCATGTTTCTTTTTCTGTATCTGACCTAGAAAATGAGTGTACATCTTACTGCTGCCACAGAATTTTCTCTTATATATTTCTTGCAAAACTGGAAAACTCGAAGTTCCTCCTGGTTTCAGAGAAATAAAATACCTAAGAAAACATGTATTTTCCATCTTTCTTAAGCTTTTTGTTTTTCCTCATTACAACACTGCTTTCCAGTGCTTTTTTAAAAATTTCTTTTATAACTGACTACTCACTTTGACAAGCAGAGCTCTGCATGTAACACCGTAAGTTGTTAATAATAATATAGGAAGTAAATATACAGTTGTCTAAAGTAATTCTGACCTACATTAGCTTACACTGAAAAGATTACATGAAAAATGAGATATGATGAGCTACAGAGAAAATAAAAGTTGGGGGCTTTTTTTGTTTGTTTGTTAGTTTCCACAAAAAACCTGTGATTTTCCAATAGGACTGACTTCAGAAAACTCCACAAGAGAAAAGTGTGACAGATTATTCATTAAAGTCCAGCTGCAGGATGAGAATTTCATTAATCAAAGAAGCTCTGTCAGACATGTCTGGCTATACATGAGATAAAAACGTTTTGGGCCCTAATATGAAAGGCAACTTCCTATATAGTAGGCCAGGAAATATTTTATATTCTTTGTTTTTACTTTTCCTCACTGATTTCACTTTTAAAGAAGAAAAATGAGAAGTATCATCATTGTCAAAAGCCTGAATTATCTGATGAAGAAATAGGCACTAGAGAATGTGCTTGAAAAGATCAATTTTTTTTGAGAGACAGAGACATCTTTGTGTCATTGCCTCGAATTTAATTCAGCTATGTCTGCATCACTGCCAGTCTATGACAGAGAAACTAAAATCATACCATGACATATGAAAGTCATTGTCCCTTCTCCAGATCTGTGGCAATAGCATATTAGAGTTTGTACTTCTAACAACAATAAAATCTAGTACCTGATCTCAAGAAAACAAACATAAAAAACAGCAATCACTTTTGTATCCCAGCTGTCCAAGAGTTACCTTTAGCAACAATTCAATGACTTCTGTATGAACAAGACCATGCACTGGCTCTCCATTGATATGAGTAATCAGGTCCCCAGCTTTTAAACCTGCTTGGTAAGCTGCACCTCCTTCTTCCACATTCTGAAAAAGAGAGGAAGATAATATACACAAAATGAACTCCAAACCAGATGGCAATGAAGAAACTTACAGATGCTAAGTTATACAGAGGAAGAAAGTAAGAAAAATATGCCCAGCTCTTTCACCATCCCCTACTTACTCAAACTTTATATTTAGGTGAGGCCTGGAATCATTTTTCAAAGCTCACTGAAACACTGCTGGTTGCTACAGATATTAAGTAAGGTCTTTAAAATAGGGAATTTTCATGCATGATAAGAAGGGGTGGTTAACTACCCACCCAAAATTTCAGAACTGAGTGAAGATTTTTAGCATCTGACAATGAGAATGTGATTAAGGTAATGGTCACATGCAGTGCTCTACTCACAATAAAAACTAACTGCACATATTTTCAAGGATTGTTTCCATTTGGTTCAAATTCACCAGGCTTCACATTAGAGGAGCTGGTGCAGCACCAAAGTGACAAAGGACCAAAATGAACTGAACTGAAATATTTTGAAGGTGGTTTAAATAATTTATTATATTTTTAAATGAGTTTTTAAAATCATGCAGACACTACTGAAGACTATAGTTCTAACAGAGCTAAATAACAAACTTACAATACCCTGAAGAAAACCCCAAGGTTTAACTTTTACTGCAATGTACCATTTTTCCCTTCCTTTCACTGGTGTGATGTTACACCAGTGGCAAGAAATATTTTTTTTCAGTTTATTCCATCATCCACCAAATGTACCCAGTACTCCAGATTCAATGATCTTGATGGATTAATAGGTCTATGAGGTAAACAATATGAATAAAAAATGAGTAGTACACTACATCAGCACTGCTACTTCAAAATCTACAATACATATTTAAAACAAAGCAGTGTACAAAACTTAAAGTCTCTTGATAGGTTTGTAGTAATTTTTTAGGGTAGTTGAAGTAATTTATATACACACACTATTTATGTATGTGTAATTTATAAAATATATAAAATCCTTGTTACCAACATGAATTATAAAATAAATGCATATATATGTACCTACGTATATAGGTATTTTACAATTAGAGAGGTTGACAACCAAAGAATTGCAAAAGCCGCTGTCTTTTCCTTTAGCCTCTCTCTCACTGTGTAGTGAAGAGAGGATGAAAAGTACATGATTTATTCAAGACAGTCAGTCTTCTTCCTGTGCCATACAAACCTCAAAGGTATTCACAAGACCAAATGATCTGCGCATTTCTACACAACAGAAAGTCAGTGCTTGATATCAGCTTCCTTGTGGCTGGTAAAATATTGCTGACTTTCATAAATCCCTTAGTTTAATTAACTCCACCTATTTTTCAACAATTTCTGTTTACAATCTACATTTGCAGATCCTGACCCCAATCAAAGAGGGTCTGCACTAACCCTTTGGTTTTCTAAGACATAGTACTCTGAACTCAAGACGTTATTTTTCAAAATTGAAAAACTTGCCAAAAGTCACAGTAAAGTTGCGGAAGTTCAACATCACATATAGGTAATGCTTCTGCTGAAGATGGCTTGTTATCTTCCCTACAAGCAACACTTGTGTACAGGCAGAATTTCATTCTAAGAAAAACTGCTTGGCATGTCATTGTAATTTACACAGTAATTGTCAGCAAAGAGATGTCACGGGTACAAAAAAGAGAATGCATCATTACAGTATTCTGTGGCCACATTTAGCAAGAAAACATGTATTATCTTACCCAAACAATGTGGTGCACAGTGTAGATATCGCTGTCACCCACGTAAACCCTGATTGCTCGGATGGTGAAGCCATACTTCTTTCCTGAACTGTGAATTACAATCGGCTGATGAGGACTTGCAGCAGCAATTGATGAATCACGGCTGGGAGATGAATCTCGAGATGATGAAAGGTCAGATGACAGGGAATGAGGAGACATAGGACTTCCCAAAGGAGAAACACCAAACACATCTGGAAAAAAAATATCTGCTTATTAGAGTACATTCTGAGCACACACAAATTTTGTTTAGCTTAATGATATCCTTGTATTAAAATACGTTATTGTCTTTGTCTAAATGACCTCTCCTTCTCCTCCTTGCCTGGTCTGCATATTGGTGAATAAGAAGTTCAACAACCGGATATTAGAACTTAATTCTTTCCACTGCAGTGTAAACTGTATTGTTTAATGCAAGGGTTAATTTGTTAGCTGTAGATTGCTTTTTCCTTTTGCACAGGAAACACTCATTGCTAACTTTGCAAGAACAATTCTCAGCCTTTACCTAGCAAATGCTGATGAAAAAAAAATCAGAGCAGGGTAGCAAATGTTATTATAAGCACACCCGAAGTCATTCCCCAAGTAATCCAGCAATGCTTAACAAATTGCTAGCTGTTTTCTTGGTTTCAGTTATACATAAAAACAGATAAAGACTACTGCAATTAAACCACAATATCTACTGGTACCTAGGGCAGTAACACAATGTTTGTAACAAGGCTCCATTGCTACCTTCTACTATATCATGTAAGACCACAAGAGTTTCCTGCAACAATACCAATCCCAACTTCATTTTATTTCCTTGTTTTAAATGCACTATGTGCTCATGCTTGTGCATGTGAATACAATTGCAACAGTTTGGACTTCAGTTCTGAACAAGACAGTGAAGTACCAATCCTTCATGTGACAACACTCAATAGTACTGTTATACGTCCACTTACTTATAGCGTTATTTCTTGCTCCAAATTTTGAGCACTTGATCTAAGTCAGTGTAGTACAAGTAGGAACCTGCATGCCATTTCTATTTTTGTGACACTGCTCTCCTGTTTACCAGCTTTTCTTATGGGGTATGAGAGAGAACTGCTCATGTGCTGTTTTAGCAAACATCTGGTTTTGTGAGCTAGTTAAAACTTAATCTACAGCCCTACTGTAAGATGGACCAAGGACTGAAGTTGCATCCTGTTGTGCATGCTCAAGGTCAAACAAGGTAGTCAACAAGCTACATTTTTCTCTGTCAGAGAAGGCGCTTCAGCTGAAATGTGAGCACCGTAACTTGCTGACAAGATTGCACCGTCTAGTCATGCAAGTGAACAAGAGAAACAAAAAAGAGTGACACAGAATCAATTCTGGATTATACAGAATCTTGCACTTACATCATAAGCCTTTGTAACATTGCATAAATCATTAACATTTCAACTAAAAGTATTTATCTCTACCTCCTGGGATCATGAGGGACAAAGCACTTGCAGAAAGGGACTTTGTGACTTTTCCAGAGATCCTCTTTTTCTCTGTGCTTTCCAATCGTTGCCGAGCCATGTGAGATGCAACTTCACCAGCTGGCTTTGAGGAGTTATCGGTACTGTCCACACTCTCACTTCTTCCATTTATTTGATCTAAGTGTTCTGAGAAACTGCCAACTGTACAAAGAAAGGATAAAGGCATTGAGGGAAAACTGAATATTCTTTTGCTAATGAGCCACAGAAAAAATAAATTACTCGTAAGTGTAACTTGGTTAAGTGTAAGAGGATCACGTGGTCTGAGTTATCACTGCAACTGCTGTGTTAATGCCAATAACATTACATGGGGCCCAAGGGATAGTAAGCAAGACTTGGGATACAGCACAAACAATGTCAAGGTTTTAGACAAGGGAAGGAGATGGATGACCCTGAGGAAATATTTCTTCTCCAGGAACAGAAAGTAGGGAGGGGGAGGAAAATGTGACTACATGGGAAATCAAGGGTTTGGGAATAGAAGGGTGTATCTTGAAAACACTCATTCAGGTATGAAAGAGAAATAAGAAGGACTGGTAGATGTGTACATAAGACACTAAGGCCCTGGAGCCTAGAGAAATTCAAAAAGTATTTGAGCAGGGAGATGATGCATAAAGCAAATAAATTAATTAAGTAGAGAATAGCTTGCAACAGTTCCTCCTAGATTTGTAATGACCAAAGTGACTTCCACAAATCAAGGAAGAAAATCCTCTCAATTCTGAAAGGTGTACATCACAGAGATGTCTTAATTAAAAAGAAACAATGCGTAGTACAGTGTTACACCTGATCTGATCCCAAACCAGATCCCTGTTGGAATAGCTGTTTTTAAGAGCAGCTCTGAAATATGTGACTTCTAAATCTATGAATGCTACTGCCAAAAGAAGGTAGTCTGCAAGTTTGTAGTATCATCAGTCAAGACATCCACTGCAAATTACCTGACAGTGTGGAGCTGCTGATTGTACTTGCTGGAGTGGTTACTTCAGGTTCGTCTTGCACTATTTCATCACTCACAAATGAGGACTTTTCCTGTTCTTCCCGGGGTCCCCCTGAGCTGGTGGAATCATCCTGCTCTCCTTCAGCTGAGATGGACAATTTTGGAAGTAAACCAGAACTGCATTGCTGCCGGCTACTCTCAGTCTCAGATGAGATAGACGTAGATATTTGCTGTCTGCATGAAAAGTAAGCAAACTCTCATGCAGTTACTGAAATCAGGAGGCCTGCTGTCTGGCAAGCAGAACGTAGATGACTTGCAGTACATCCTTCTACTTACATTTCAGAATATTCTGAACTCCAGCTTAAAGATTCCACAGAAGGCAATGCTACACTTTTTGTTTTGTCTCCTGCATCTTCCTTTTCCTCACCTTGAATTTGAGTGACTCGATCTATACTACTAAAAACCTATTAAATAAAAAAAAAAACACAAAAAAATTGAGTCATCACTGGCACATTTGACATAAAAAAAAGATATGCAGGATCTACAGTTCTATGATTCTAAATGCTGATATAGTACTTCAGAGTGCAAACTTCAAACTTCTTGAATCTTTTCAAACTTCCAATAGTTTGTGTTCTTAAAATGCTTTCTTGGGCTCCTCATGTGTGGGCACAGAAATACAGCCTCTTCTCATTATGAATTGTTCAGTTTTCTCCTCATTTCACACTGCGAACCAAGACAGTAAAGACAAAATCCTGGGCATTTTCTTCCATTATTCCCTGCCAAATCACCTGCCACTGTATTGCCTGAGCATGTCCACTCTGCTCCCACAGATCTCTGATCAGCAACAACTAGCTCTCATCTCAGCTACTAGAGTATACTACCTTTTGGGCAGTTTTACCTTCAATTCAGAGCATTCAGATCACTCCCTCAGATCTGCGTTTCTCCATGACTGGAACACATGCTAACCACTGCCTTGCTTTCTCCTTTGGTCTAATGTCATTAAATTAATAGCTGCTACATGGTAGACTGTAATATTTGTTATGCTATCACCTGCAAGATACCCAGGACACAACTGGAGCAAGATGAAAACTATGTACAAGGAAACCAAGGTAAAGAGCATGTACTAGCATTTAACAGAATGCTTCCTTGACACTTTCTGTTATGTTATGATGAGTCTTCCACAGAAAATATCATCATATTTATAAAATCTTCCATTAGTACCTTAAAGATTCAGGAAGTAACTTTTCTACACCATCTTCCTATATTTTGATTTATTGGTATTCATTGTATTCTTGCTTAATTTCAGTTAACTTCATAGTTTCTTGAGAAAACAAGGCCCTTTATCTCTTCTATATTTAACGTTTCCAAAATTTGTAAAAGTAGAACAGTACACACTAAGATTATAGGAATTTTTACTTACTTTTGAAAATCTGTGTGAACATGAGGAAAACTGTCTTATCTCTAAATTAAAATCTTCATCATTGGTATCATCTTCTTCTTCAGTTTCCATATGGTGGTATTTCTCAGAACGAGCTACAGACAAGGGAAATAAAATATCTGAATTTATCAAGAAGAATGAATATCAAGTTTTAATATTAAATAAGTCCAGTTTTATTCTTAAGATTATTTCTGCTGAAATGTCAATTCACCAGTGAAACTGCAAGCTGCCAGTGGTTCTGATAAAGGAGATTTTAAAAGAAGTAAGCCGGAGTCAAAAACAGTGATTACTTACACATGGCATTCATCACTTTTTTTAATACTGTAAAACACCTACTGTCAAAATAACTTGTGTCATCTTCAGACTCCAACTGTGGAATAAATTCTGCTTTCTGCCTCAGCAGACTATTCCAGTCAAGGCTCCTGAAGAACTGATGCTGCTTTACTTCATATGCACCACCTGGAGGAGCCAGAGGAAAACACTGAGCAAACAGGACCAAATCTGACATGAAATGAACTAAACCCCCAGCCAACAATGCAAATAATCACAGAAAGGCATAGTCATGGTTGTACACATGAACATCTACTACCCATTCCCATTGGAATACCCTAAACCTGTCAGAGATACTCCATGCTCCTGTTTTGTTATTGCCATTTCTTTTAACAGTTTATTGCTTTATCATCTCCCCCTTCTAAGATTTCTATTTTTCTGGATGCACTAATTCTGATCTGTTAGACATTAGTCAGAATCATCATATGTAGTTATACAAATATAAATACGTGCACTAGGTGAGTAAATACAAGTTACAAGGTAATGCAGAGTGGTTCTTAATAGTTGCTCAACTTAAATACTATTGCTGACTTAAGAGATCCTTCCAGTGTTTTATAGCAGTAATACACAATTCTATAGGAAATACTCTATCATTTATATTATTTATTACTGCCTGTTCATTTAATGTATGTTAAATGATTACACTAGTTTAAAGTTAGAGAACAACATTCACAGTGTAAGAACACAATGAAATTCTGGAAATTTTGTCCTGGGAAGGTGGAAGTTGATGTCATTATTAAACATACATCTAATTCTAAGACCTGAACAAGTAACCTGCAGCAGCAAGACCTGCTGCCAGCTTGTTTTGGGTTTATGTCACATGGTTTTGTCAGTGGGGAGTCTACAGGGGTGGCTTCTGTGAGAAGCTGCCTTCCTCTATATCCAACACAGCCACTGCCAGCTGGCTCCAAGATGGACCCACTGTCAGCCCATCAGCACTATCTGGGATAATGTATTAAAGAAGGGGAAAGACTGCTGCACAACAGCAGCCAGAAGAGAGGAGAACAGGTGAGAACAACTCTGCAGATATCGAAGTCAGTGCAGGAGGAGCTCCAAGCACCAGAGCTGAGATTCCCCTACAGCCCCAGCTGTGGCCCTGAGCCCATTAAGGACCACAGTGGAGCAGAGATCCACCTGCAGCCCATGGAGGACCCCACAGTGGAGCAGGGTGGATGCCTGAAGCAGACCGTGTTCCCATGCAAAAGCCTGTGCTGGATCAGGGCCCTGGTAGGACCTGCTGACCTGTGCAGCAAGGAACCCAAGCTGGAGCACATTTGCTGGCAGAACTTGTGACCCAGTGGGGGACCCATGCCGAAGAACTCTGCTCCTGAAGACTGCACCCTGTGGGGGGACCCACCCTGGACCAGGAGAAGAGTGTGGGAAGGAAGGAGTGGCAGGGGCAGCATGTGACGCACTGACCACAAACCCCATTTCCTGTCCTCCCGTGCTGCTTGGAGGGAGGAAGTAAACCAGTAGTGTTAATTGGTAATAAATTAACTTCCCTGAGTTCTAGTATGCTTTACCCATAATGGAAATTCCCTGTCCTTATCTCAACCCACAGGCCTTTGGCACATCTTCTCCTCCCATACAGCTGAGGAGGGAGGAGACTTGGTGGGTATCTAGTGGCCAGCCAGGGTCAACTGAGCAGATTGGTACAGCATGTATACTTCTCTATGTCAAGGCTACAGTGAGAAAAAATGAAATCTCCAGGACTGGTTTCTAAGTCAGTGTTAAGATTTCTAGATTGGGTTCTTTGCTTTTCATACTGCATCAGGGAAAAATTCAAAAAAGCCAAATCTTCCCAAAGGAGACCAAAATCACATCTCATCCTAAGTCACTAGCTAAGCAGTGAATATTTCTCTGAGCACAGTAACGGGATATTACATCACAATTGTATAATTCTTGATTGGTATCAGACACTGTCTTTTTACAGCTGTTCTCCTTCTTCAAAATAAATATAGTATCCATCTCTCTTCCTTCAACTTGACTTTGCTACTCAGGTCTCCTGAGCAAATAAACAATTACAATTTTCATGAAGTGTTATACAGCTTGCTAATACATATTAAACAGACAGGACTGTCATTTGAAATGCATGGTGGAGCCTGGGAAAAACCATGCTATTTTTCAGTGCCCATGTGGGACCTGTCACACTGCAGCCGCCATTTCTGTGAGCTGACTCTAACACTTAAAGATCCTACAACTTTGCTGCGGTTTCTGAACCCCCTGCTTCAATTGAATAGCTGCCTTATTTCCTTCTTTGGACTGCCAACTCCTAGACAGACCAGAGGCTTTAAAGATACCAGTTCCTAACTGAGCACCACAGGTGCTTCATATTGTGGCATTAACCATTCAGTATTCAAGCCAGCCTCATCTCACCCTCTGCAGCAGATGAAGCAGGCAGCAAGTGGAGAAGCTACTGGGGCATGACACCTTCCACAATCCTAACTTGTTCAACATGGGGCAAGACATAGCAATAAACTTTGCTGGATGCCAGCGAAGTCCAGACCATCAGTTACGATGAAGTCTAAGGGTTATTCACACAGATCCCAGACATTAAGGCTGCCAGCGACATGCAGTTCATTAATATCAGTCACATCATCATGCCTTGAAGGAAGCAGAAGGAACACATGTCATTTGGGACCATATCAACAGGACTCAGGGTCCGGGGTTATAACCACGTTTCCCTGAGCAGCTGTGATAAAGAGAGTTACAAACTGATTTCCAAAGCCTCTTTTTAATTAGGCCTAAAAACATGGAGCACAATTGGACTCAGTTTTGTGAGCAATTTTCCAAGCACTCTCATGCTGACTCAACCTGCCACCTGGTTTCCTTAGCATCCCAAATGTATTTCTGTTCATAGCATACAATATTCACTGTAAATAAGACTATACCTTTATATTTGGGCTCTTTTATGCAGGAGGCTTTTTTTGCTGTGTTACGTAGTGCTTAGCCTAAAGGGATGGCAGTCAGTGACTACAGTTCCCATATATTAACACTTAAAAGTCACACAGAATCTTCATTACTGCCTCTCACAGAAACTCCCAAATAAATCCTGATCCATCAAACAGCAAATAAAATCTATTACATAAACACACAGTACTTTCATTAGCCTATGCAGGCTCATTGGTCTTAATACTGCCTCAACATTCAGTTTTATTTTAACTCTTTTTCATACAAAGCAGTAGTGCTTGATGCATGAGAATGACAAGACTTTTCACCACACAACCTCAGACAGTAGTTTCTGAATAACCAGTCAGAGTACTCATCACCCACCCTAACACCTGGAGGAATTCATCTGCTGGGTTAAGATACTTCTGAAAAAGGAAGCTGTGTGTTGATTCCCCTTCTAGATTTCTGTATTTAGTCATTTAATACAGGGTTCATGAAGAAACCCCATTCACTGGCTTAAAGGGTCTTTGAGAAATTTCTGTTGTATTTATCAAATTAGGAGAAGAGTAAATGCAAATGAGCACATGTAAGTCCCACAAAAACAGACATCATCATGTTAAGTTCCTGTTACTGATCTCAATCTATAAATTATCATGGCGTGCTGTCATGCTGCATGTCATGACAGATGCTTTCCAAGCAAAACAAACAGATGAACAAAAGCTCCCAATGCTGAATACAGAAGCTATTTCTAAACATTAACTATCTAAAATTAGTGCTTTCTAACCTGTTCCCAGTCTTTCCAAAGGATTCTGCCTAAGTAGCAGAGTAATCAGATCCTGGGCATCCGGAGGTGGTGCTTCATCCTTTTCAGGCCAGTTGATTTCATCTAAAAAAAAAGGAAGTTGTTTGATATTGCTGAAGTCTGATCCCAGCACAAATTGTATGAATCCTCTCATAGTTAGGGACCTACTAGCAAAGCAGAGTTAAAGCAACTTTTTCAACTTACTCTGCTGCATACCAATTATTCTAATTTTTATATTCTCTATACAGACAGCATAAACGTATTATGTTCCCATTTCCTTCGGAAGTATAATTTAACACAAAACCGTGTTTCAGAATACATGAATGCTTGGCTCATGGAAAACTTTCAAAATACTAGCACAGCTTGTATGCTCTCTCTTCTCCCACCAAATAATGGTTTAAATTGTAGTTATGTTCCATGGAAACTGCTGTTAAGATGGACACTGTTGACCTGACCCAGCAGTTGCTGCTCACATCTCTGTTCCTTCTCTAATGCTAGCAGACTCCCTGAAGTCATTACTCCCATGACTAAGGCTCAAGGTGTCAGTCTGTGCTCTGGAGACACACATGACAATGAAGCTTTTTTTCAAGATTCTCATACTTCCATACTACCACCCTCTACTGACTCTTACACTACTATGGCTTTTGCACTTCATGGCAAGCTAGACCTAAACCATGCAATCAAGACAGGCTATGCTGTGTATAACATGACCTTTCTAACAGCCTGATTTTTAGTGGAAGCTGCCTCCACAAATGTAATACAGTGCAGGTTTAGAAAAAACTCTGCCAAAGTTTCTTGGGAGGCACAACAATTTTGTCATCAGAGAAACTGAACACTTGGAGACCCAGAAATATAGAAAGTTGTTAAGGATTTTGTTGCCATTTTATGATCTAGACTTATTCTATAAAATAATCATAACTGGAGAAATAATCATCAGAACCTGCACACAAGTTTAACCTTTGTATTTCAGAGTTTAAGGAAAGGTACTGATATAAACAGATGTGAAACGTAACCTGTTTCTGGAACAATATTTTAAATTCTTATCACTTTAGGTATCTGAGTTTACACTGAGATCTCCCACAGCTGTCCCTGCACAACTTGAGGGCAGGAAAGGCAACCTGCAATGAAAAATGAGGCAGCAAGGTCTTAAAGGAAAATTTTGAACAGAATGTAGATTTTGCTCACAGAAACTGGAAGAAAACTCTAGGCTACAGTTTGTTTCTTTAAGATGGCTCTTCCAGTCAAATAGAAGGGTATCATTTACTTTAGCACAGGAAACATATCTAACTAGAGTTCTTCTAGAGATACCAAGAATTATTTCAGTAAGTAAGGATATTTAAAATAAAAGGGAAGCAACTGACTTCAACATCAAAAGAAGAAACTGAGCCAACCAACAGTCTTGGAGGGTGAGTGGGAATAGATCACGTTTACAAATAGACTTCTACAAATAATTTCTGTACGATAAATTGACACGTTCAAACACATAAAGATACTTGCAGAAGTATCAGCTAGATTGTAACACATGACAATATGTTTCACAAAAGGTAAAATTAATGCCACTTGCAAAATAAAGCCTAAAGTAAAAATTTTATCCTTCCTTTTAAGATTATTCCCCCCCGCTTCTCCCAGTCAGAGAGTATAAGGATAAAAACACAGGTGTATGTGTCTGGAAATGCAATAAAAACATGAGTTATTTCCACATTTGCCTGCCTACAGCTTCCACTGCAGTTTAAATGTGATCTGGAAAATAAAGCATGAATATGCATTGCAGCCATGGGGCACCCAGAAAACAGACAGCATTTGCTGGTTGTGTTAATTAAACAGTTGATTCTTCTTGCCACTCAGGCCTCAGCATATCACATCAGAGAACAACATGGTTATAAATCCATGAACACACAGAATGTCACAGGCATTTTAATAGTTTACAAATAAGTCTGGCTTTCAACTTCAGAGATAGAGGAAAGAAAGATGATGACAGAGTGTCTCCTTGAGTACAAAAGGGGATTTGTTACATTCTCATAGAATGAGGAACCTGAGAAGCATTCTTAGTTATTGGACTTTTAAAGCAGACCATAAAACTGACTGGGAAGTACTTAGTAACAGAGGTGCCATTCCGTTAACCTGTGTCATAAATAGAGACCCTCTACATCTATGCATCTGGGAAATTTATGGAAACAGCAGGTAGGATAGTAAACAAGTCTGTTTAATTATCATTCAGTTATGTCACAAGACATAACAATACTTAGGGTCAGTTTACAGGTTAAGATCTAAAAGGTTATTGAATTTTAAATGGAAGAAGAACAGCTGCTACAGAAACAACATTACATCCCAACAGTCACCAATGAAATAATTAACAATCCGTGAATTGGTTTCCTTCTTTTTCTCATTATTTATTATTTGGGAGACATTTGTTTTAGAGTTTTATTACGTCTTTGTTAATTTCTTCATGGTGCCATGAGGCATTTTCCCATTTACACACATTTATTTTAACTGTTTCTTCTCTCGTATAATTTCTTTACCAAAGACAGAAATCACTACTGCATAGTGGCACTACTTCTTTAGTAACAAAGATCCTCTCTTCCAAACAGTGCAGCTTAACCCCTGGACTCTGTATCAATGAATGTCTGTACTTAGCAACAATATACAGTAAGTTCAGCTTCTATTCTAAATTAACGGTTACTGCTTTGATGGCAAATTGTGTGGTCTATCAGTAAAACTGTAATATATTTACTATTAACAGGTTTTTTTTTTTTACTGATAATCCTCACCACTGATTACTTGTCCAAAGAGCTCTTCTGGTGTATCTCCAAAGAATGGCACACATCCAACAAGAAATTCATAAAGAATAATTCCCATGGCCCACCAATCCACTGGTTTTCCATAACCCTGTCTCAGTATCACTTCAGGAGCTATGTATTCAGGTGTACCACAGACCTAAAAGAAAGAAAACAAGCATGATGATGGCAAAGTAAGTCTTAATTGAGCTATGTCACATTATTTATAATTCCTAAAATGAAAATTAATATAAAATCATGGAAAAAAAAGGGATTCAGTTGGGGTTACTCTGCTGTGTTTGCATAACAACTTTTGTTTTTAGAACAACTCACCTACATTAAGAGGCATCAAAATCAACATTTGTGTATCTGTCATTCAAAGGACAGCTCATGCTTTGTACATGGGAGTCCATCATGGTAAGTATTTTATTTAACTTAAAACGTATCGCTATCCTTATATGAAAGTTGTGATGGTTTTATCTTAAGTAACTTTTACAGTGAACAGATTGTGAGCAACAGTAATGAGGCGTGCTTAAAGGGAAATGGGCCATAGCACAGATTTTAGCACCCTTGGTTGTACAATGCATAATGAGCTCCACTAGTACTCTGCTGAGACTTCTGAATTCTTTACAAAACAGTTTTCCATTTGTCTCTCTCACAGATTCACTTGCACACAATTAGGCTGTTCATCTTACTAATAGATCTTAATGTAAAAAGGAAAAAGCCTAGAATAGTCTTCAAGGCATCAGTAAAAGTACCTGACATACTCAACTGGAACACCAGTGGAGAAATAACTACGGTTTATTCAGTATTACAGTACGTTCTGCTGGGAAAACATTACTTCATGTGAACACCCAATGTAGAAATGAAAAAGCCGGTTTCTTACTTGTTTGTCAAGGAATTCTCTAGCATCTTTCTCAATATGTCCCTCATACAGATTGGTGGTCAAACTCATCAGCCCCACTTTTGACAGGCCGAAGTCTGTAAGCTTTATATGGCCCATGGATGTTACCAACAGACTGAAAAACAAAGATTTTAAGTCACTGTGATATTAATTCAACATTATGTGCTTATCATTGTTATTACTATTAAAATTACAATACTTAGAGAAAAATGTTTCATTAGCACTGTAAAATTATAAAAACAGCTTAAAAAGCATCTTAACCAGTACAGAATAAACAGGTTAAAAATCTAAGTCTTACATTACTATTATCAGAAGTAAACAAACTTTTTATGTGCAACTGCACAGCATCTTATAGAACTATACAGGTCTCGTGAGCTGAGTGCTTGAAGGTTTGAAGAAACAATTATCATGTGAAAGACCTAAGACTGTCATTTTGGAAGTGAGGTGAGCATTTTCCATCTGTAAGAAGCTGGGTCAGACATGCATTCGGAAAAAACATTAAGTATTAAGTTAGTAGCTACTACTATACTGTCCTAAGGCTTCACATTATGAAGGCATTGTCAATGAACACCCATGACTTCAGTTCTTTTTCTTTTTTTTAATAGTGAAACAGGAAGAAGATGAATGGAGTTGCAAGGGCCATACTTTGTATTTCAGTACTTGCTCAAATGTTAATTTACTTGTACAGGAGCAACACTGTATTTTTAAATACTGAAATTGAAAACCCTAATCCCCTCAAAAAACAAAGTAATCCTCAAAACCATGCAACAGGAGATACTTCTGCATCAATCTTGTCTTCAAACATGCAAATATCTGGAAGTTGATGATATTTTGTATTAAACAGTGGTTTAAGTACACTTTGAAAAAACTTTTTCTAATGACTAAAACATATTTCACTCCATTCTAACCAGGAAAACAAATACTTTTTCTTTTTAGCTCCTCTGATAGCTTCTTCCATCTTAAACAAAAAAAATTCTTAACAGCTCTTTTGGAAAAAAAAATTTATTTTCTATAATTGCCAATAATGAAAATTAAAATATTGTGACGGAATTGTGACTCTACATAACATTTACAGTAAAAAAATTCAAAGCAAGTTTAAACCTTTTATATTTTATCTAACAATTTCAAACTCCTCTTTCAGTTATATTCTATATACATACTTGTCAGGTTTCAAATCCCTGTGTACAATTCCATAATTATGAAGGTATTCCAAGGCCAGAACAGTCTCTGCAAAGTACATCCTTGCCATGTCTACAGGTAAGGGACCCATATTCTTCATCAGAGTAGCACAGTCTCCGCCTATGGAAACAGTACAAATGTTCCAGATGACTCTGTAATTTTTGAGGTGTATCAGTATAAACCATACACAATGCTGAAAGGAACACAAACTGCAGTCATAAATTTTTATTTTCTAGTCAGATGACTCAACTGAATGTGCAACCCTCCCAGCTACTGTACTGGAAGTAGTGTGAAGCTGGGAGAGAGCACTACAAGGATTCAGCTGAAAACCAAGAATATACTGCTACCTAAGAAGAAAACAAACTAACAAACAAACAAGTAAATAAATAATTTGGGGAAATGGGAGGTGGTGGAAGCCCACAGAACCATACCTGGGTATCTCTTCAGTACTGCTTCCATTCACTGTTCTCCTTCAGCATTAGCACCTCCTCAAAATGTCTCCTCTTTCCTCTTTCTTTGTAAAAATAACTACTACAAATCTCCCAACACTTGCTAATGAAAATTTCAGCTCCAGAAAAAAGCAAACATTTCCACATGAACTTAGAATGCTAGCACACTTTGGCCACAATCTATAAGGAACTTACTCTAAGAGCAGTTATTTCCCTTTATAAATGGAACAAGTGTTTTACATGCTGTTTACTGGGAGATAATGACTGGTGGAAAAAGAAGAACCACCTCGCTGTTGGATCTGGTTCCTAAATCTGAACTGCCAGAGTGTGGAGGACACACAGGGGCCCCTTCTAATTCAAGCACCATATGGGTTATTTTTCTTTTGTGGTGTAAGGAAATTCTCTTCTTCCTCTGTAAAACAGAAGATCAATTTTACCTTCTACATATTCCATGACCATGCATAAATGACGTCTTGTTTCAAAGGAGCAATACATGCTGACAACAAATGGATTTTCTGCAAATGTCAGGATATCACGCTCAACGAAGGCCTGTTGGATCTGGTTTCGGAGGATGAGATTCTGCTTATTAATTTTCTTCATGGCAAATCTTTGTCTGGTTTCTTTGTGTCTCACAAAATAAACCGCACTGAAAAGTTTGAATGGGAGAGAAAAAGGAAAACGTCTGATTACCTACTAAAAATGCATTTCAAAAGACATTTTTAATTCAATTTTTTTAAAGTGTATATATATTATACAGAAGACTTGTTTTCAGTTCAAGGTAGTCTTTCACATTGAAGAATGGTTACAAATCTCATTTTGTTTAAAAGCTAGGATGAATCTCAGTCAACATAAATTAGTACTCAAACTAAAACAAATCATTCTCCTGCCCTTCCTTCTCCCTCCCAACCAAACAACAGCAAATATAACAGCAGATATAACAGCAAATGCTTTTAGCCCAGGCAGATTTCAGGCATTCCCATCAACAAAGGATTACATACAAAATCACAGTGTTATAAATCACTGTGACAAATGCTTATTTTGTAGGTGTGCTGAAGGGAAATTATGACTCAGACTCAGTCCAGGGGATTTTAAAGCATATCACAAGTCTCTAATAAAGGTTGTTTAGAAGTTGCTTGAAGGGTGGCTCCTCATTACCAGGTGCAAAATCTCCCGCTCTTGTTCTGTCCCTGACATCAGCGCTGGTCTGTATCAGAGGAGGGTCACCAGTAGGTAACCCAAAACAAAGACCAGCATTAACTACATGCTGGTGTGGGGCTATGGTGTATCTTGACATGCAGAATTTCCACTGGAGTGCTGGGTACAAGGTTTCCTGTGTATTTGGTTAGGTAAAATCAGTGCAGTGAGGGAAGCAAAGGAAAAGAAAGCCTCACTTGGGCAACTCTTCTGTCTTTCAGGCCTAAGGAGAAGGAATTACCCTGCTGTGAAACACTCAGAAGGACTTTACCACTGCATTTTTCAAAATCCCTAGAGGCAAATCCTGAACATTTTTGCTTGAAATCTACTTTGTAACATTTAATGCTTATACCATCTCCAGTATATAATTATTGCAGTGTTTATGGAAAGAAAGTACTTAAAAGAGAAAATAGAGGGGGAAGGGGGAGGAAATGGGATTCAATTGTGAAGTTTTTAAAATTCAATTAATTGTTCCCATGAGGTCCAACTATCAGCATACAATTATTTACATAAACACAAAAAATAACACTTGCCTTACTATTTCTATAAAGATCTTCACACAGCTATCGAAGTTATAGGCAGTGAAAAAATTAGTACTTCTCCTTTCTTTTGTGAAGGAAAACTTTCTAGACAGCACAGTTTCTCTTACTGATTCCAAAAGCTTTCATTAATCCCTCATTCTTGTCTGAGCATGGGGGAGGTAAAAGACATTACACAATTATGAAAGTAGGTAAAAACTACCTTGGGCAAAACCCATGTCAAACCCCACCCTTTGTGCCTCCTAGTAAGTCTCACTCCCTTCTGCCCCTCCCAAGCTGAAACACAGAGTGAGTTATTCAGCTCCAGTACTCCTCCCTGCTGACTTCATGCCTTGTGTCCTGCAACTCTTCCTACTGCATCCCTCACATCCACCTCTCTCTCCAACTCTTACTCTTACAATACCTTCCCTTGCTTTTCTTTCGCTTGCATTTTGGTTTTCCTCCTTCATTGCTTTCTCCTCTCAGTTTCATTATCTCCTGTATTATCTGTTATTTTACCTGTTTCAGTCCCTCTCTGCATTCCTGGCATGTAGAAGATTATTGCCTGAAGTCTTCATCCTTCAAAAAAACTAGTTACACAAATGAGCTAAGGACTGACAGGGGACATGGCATACAAATATTCCTCTAGAGTTTTAAACTGGACAGTGTGCCAAGATGGACTCTTAAAAGGCAAACAGAAACCACAGCATATTATTACAGCATCTTAATAAATCCTACTTTAAGATCATACACATCTGCAAGATCATTACTAACATATTTTAAAACTATTAAACAGTACGTTCCTAGGACTGTCTAGTCCTGCAAATATCTGGGACATGCTGCTATATTTTCCCAGCTGTCTAAACTGCATTTTCAGTCTTACAGTCACAAGAAGGTAACTTTCCACTGGGGTTCTGTTGTTTCTCAGGAAAAAGCTACTTAGTTCCAATGTACCGGACTCATGAGACAACTGCAACACAATAGTCTCTCTTGCTTTTACACATGCATACACTGTTTATGCTACACAAAGTGCTTATAAATGATCTTCAACATACAAAAATGTCCCACATCCTCTGGTCACAGTAACGCCAGAAAACAACATTTATGCTTTATGAAGAAAACTTCAGCCCAGCCAGTAGCATGTTGATCATCAAATGCTGCCCATGATCTTCAGTATATTATAAAGATGATTTCAAATTTAAGGATTCTGTGGCACAAAAACAGTGTAGGGAGAGCACCAGACTATCCTGCCCATCCACCGAATGGTAGTGGCATGCCCTGTCACCCTGCAAAGCCACAACCAGAGTGGTACTGTTGCATCCTCCTATTGTTTCAAATGAATAATTTGATTTCCTATCTCCCCTCAGTTCTCTGTTTTCGTAATACAGAAACAAGAGTTTCCAAAGCATTGTCTGATTTCACTGGGTGAACTTTAACAGGTATGCAAGTGCTCTGTATTTTAATGATGCTGGAGTTGAACACAGCAAAAAAGCTTCGTTTTCAAGAGAAATAAGAAGATCCATGAAGTATAAAGAACATTCATTTGGCAGTGTCCAAACATTACGTTATTTCACTTTCAACATAAAAAAGCCCGAAAACTATCTCTATAATACCTCTAGTTAGGCACAATTATAAAACACTGCAAAATAAGGTGAAAAAAGCCAGCTTAAATATTTAACTGGGTTCCTGAATTAGTCCAACTTAAATATCATGCCATCTATCACTCCAATCTTACAGTCATGATTCTTATTTTTACTCTACATTGAAAAAAATCTCTGATTACTGAAAAAATCCAGATAGACAGTTTTCAGGCCCAGTTTACAGCTCTTCAATAACTCCAACTCTTAGAGGCATTTCACAATCTAGTCTACATTCAGTGCTTAAGGCTAATATAGCTGACCCGATTTTCTAATCTGTCAAAGGACCTTGAACTCCTTGTGGAGATACAGGTACTCTACTCACTGCTTAAAAATTATACCTAGTGAGCAGGAACTTTGTTTCATTTTTACAAGCAATTTCCTGAGAAGACACTGCTAAATTGTGTTCTACCCTGAAATTGTCTCATGTTGCCTCCAGTTAAGACAAGCTACTTGTGAGGCTGTGGTTTATATTACTTGGTAAAGTTTATAGATAGCTATTTAAGATCAGAATTTAAAAGCACCACCTCCTAACAATGGTCACAGGCAATGTCTGTGACCAGATCAGAGTTATTTGGTTGGGGGAAGGAGGAAATGCTACCTAAGCGCTGCAGCTCTTGGGTAACGCACCCAGCCTTCTCCCTGCAGTATTTCAGACTTATCCTAATCTGCCTAGAACGAAGTGAGAAGCTGGCGATGTAAGAACAAGAACATGATGGCTTTGATCCTTCTCTCACAACTGGTACAAGTCCTGGTTGTCCTAATATGTCATCAGTTTTCAGTAATAAAACCACCTCTCCATACCTAACAGTACCAATGCCCTCTATCTTTATAGCAGCGAGTAAACACAGATTCAAAGTAATGAAACTGCAATCCACAATTCTAACAGGTAAAGTGTCTTGTGCTACTTCTGTGAACCTACAAAGTCACACTTTCACTTGTCCCTTTCCACTTCTGAACTAGTGGCTGCCAGGCTAATGATGAATTAACCTTGGGGGTTAAGACTGATGGGGTTTTATTCTACAGCTGGTAACTTTCTTAATCCTGTTCAAAATACAACTATGCATGAGTAAGTACTATCAACAGAGAGGAGAAGGGACAGAAGGAGTACTCACAAGTTACACTGCTTCCCAGTTTTGAAATTCATCAAGCAACACCATTAGGCAGTATGTCATGTACATACTAACGTTACTGAAAAACTAAAAACATTCCAGGCAGGAGCAAAAGTGGTATGATATATTTCCTTTGAACTGATACAGTTATACACTGAAGAGTTATTTAACTAACATCACTTGCTTCCCTGAAATCAAATGTAATTTTTATTTTGTTAAACTGTTTCAGGAAACCAAGCTGACACTAACTTGAAGAGATGGAATACTACTACCTGCTACCTCTCACAAGCTGGAATATGGAAAAAATGTTGTTCTGATTACAGTAAAAATTTAAAATCTGGGAAATATGAGTTTTGTCTGGCTGAAGAAAGTCATATAGACAGCTTGTGAAACCATTAATGACTTGGCCAGAATCCTACATGTTTACTGATTCACAGCTTGTTTAACTTCATCTATATTCCTAACCATTCCCAAAAGCCTCATCTACTCATCTACTACACCTCATGTACTATACAGTCATTTAATTGCACTATAAATGAGTTTACCCAATCAATTAAAAGCAGAGAACTGGTAAGATATTTACTCAGACCTTCACAAAACCAACAGTTTATACTTAAACTCATCAAATTTAACGTATCTGACAAATCTCTGCTACAACGTGCCAATACCAACAATTACCCTGTCAAGTAATCAAAGCTTTCCATTTCACTGATAAAGGCAAAAACACCACAGCAAAGGAAAAGAACGTTATAGGGTTTTCTTTAATTAGTTCCAATTTAAACCCTCCATTATAGCCTCAAAATAAGTAAAATATTGTAACAGTATACTGCAGCTTTAGTAAGTCAGAGCATAAAGTACGCCCACTGACATATTTCAGAGAATGAATCAATGAAGCACAGGCAGAATTCATGTAGACCTAGATTATTTAAAAAAATTAATGGCCCAGAAAAACATAGGAGGGAAAATACAATCGTTGTAGCATAACAACAGTAACTTTTGTTTCAGCTACTTATACTTGTAAATAAACTGCAATAAATGCCTTCAGGATACGTTCTTGCTTTATATTCACAAGAAATAGGTATTACTGGTTTATTACACTCCATTTCATAGATGGGTGACACAGCATTTAGGTTATCTTGATGTGTTCCCCTTTAAACTTGACCATAACTTTTGAGTAAATTAACCATCAACTGCATTGATGCCAACAGCAGAAAGAGAAACCTACTTTAATAAAGACTAGAAAAATGGTCTGTTGATTTTACAGTCTGCCCCACTTACCTGACACTGACATAGCAGAGGTTTTCAAATACACAGTTTTGAAAAAGCGATATCCTAGAGACTTAGGAGGACAAGTCTCCTCAATTTACAGTATTGAATAGGTGCTAAAATCACTTTTGAAAGCGAGTAAACACTTTCAGAAGTTTATTGTCTCACATTTCACTGTGTTCCTTTCCCTCTCCAAGTACTGGGTATGCATAGCAAGGTTTTGGTAGTGAGAGGACTACAGGAGCCCGAAGTGCAGCAGGTTTCCTGGTCAAGTGACCTGGCAGGGGCCACACAGTAACAGGCATTTATGGAGGACTGTCTCCTATGGGAAGGACCCCACAGTGAAGCAGAGGAAGGACTCTGCTCCCTGAGAAGCAGCAGGAACATGTGATGAACTCATCATAACCCCCATTCCCTGTGTCCCTGCATCTCTGGGGGGAGGAGGCAGAGCAAGGAAGGATGGAGTGGTGGGGGGAAGGGTTTGTGTTTTTTAAGGTGTCACTTTACTTCCCATTGTCTTGCTCTGGTTTTGTTAGCAATAAAGTCGATTAATATCCCAAATTCCATTCAGTTTTGTCTGGGATGATATTCAATCATCCCAGGTAGGACTCTCCGAGTCCTTACCTCAACCCATGAACGCTTCATTGTATTTTCTCTCTCCTGTCCAGTTGTGGAGTGGAGTGATTGAGCGGCTTTGGCAGGTGCCAGGAATCCAGCCAGAGTCAACCCACTACAGGCTGTTTGTTTTCTTGTTTTTGGTTTTTCTTCTAAGAAGTAACCATTTAAAAGAAAAATAAAACCTAACAAGGTCTGCTTTGTTATTACTTCCTTAAAGATGGAAGCAATACCACTCTACTAAAGTGATGAGCTTTTCTATTTCCACTAGTACTACCACATTATAACCGAGCAGCCTACCCCTATTTTTACACTTGCTAATGAAAATAATGATTCATGAAGAATCTGGATTATTCTCTAGCACCTTTCCTCACATATTTATTATCTGTGTCTCATCCAATTTTTACAGCATTACATTGCCAATTTTGTGTATTATTGGCATTTAAAAGATATTAAATAAGTCTTGATTTTTCCTGCCACAAACACGAGAAAAAAAAAGTGTGTGCCATAGAAGGCCATAGCTCTTCATCCCTTCTTTTCCAGCTTTGCAGACCCCTTTTTGTCTCTGGTTTCAGGTGGACAGTTGACTCCAGTCTGTATTCCTTAACAGCCCTTTGAGCCTCCTTCTGACTGTAACACCTTTGGAGCATGAGGCACAGGTAGGTGTACTGAACCTCTGCCTTCAGGTGCCTCACTCTGCTGACTGCCGCACCTGAGCTGCAGCTGCTCCTCCTCTGCCCACCCCTCAGCATCTGAGAACTGCGCCCAAGTGGGAAACGCTCAGTGACTCTTGACATCCCTTCCTCCAACAGGGGCCTATCCCACACAGTTCCTCTCATCCTCCTCCAGTAAGAAAAAGAGATGAAAGAAGGAATGGAGGGGACTTAACATCTGCCAAGGGAAGGAGAAAGGGGTGAAGCCAGGGAGGGGAGCAGCATCTACTGCTAACTGCTGAGAGGCAGGCTTTTGAGGTACTGGGGTAAGGGGCAGAAGGTGAGATATGGTAAGCAGCAAGTTTGTCTGTGAAGAAATTCTGAGAAAATTAATTGAGCAGAGCTTGATTAGTGAGAAATTGTATTTGAATATTTATGTAACTTTAATGCAGATTATACTATTTCACTTGGGATTTTTTGCTGAGTTAAGAAAAAATGTCTGGACACACATGGCCTCCACATAGGCTACCATGGCCAGTAGTCTTAGGCAGTACTAAATGCCTCCTGTTCCAGAACTCACGGCCGGCCACCTTTAAATTTCATCAGAGAGCCCAACAGCCTCAGGCCACTCAGCAGGCACACAAAACTCCAGACGGCAGATTCCAGGTGCTTTTTCTCCTAAGCCCAAGATCCCTTCACAGAGTGCTCAGTCCTATCGGCTCGCTGCCACTTCCCACCTCAAGCAGAGTCAGTATAATGGATAGTACAGGATCAGAAGAGGGGACTGAAGACAGATACCAGCACTGCACAGTACTTCCAGAAAATATTCTGTGTTCATTTAGAGGCCCAGGTTACCAGAATTTTCTCTTGGTCTTCTACGATATCTTCAGATGATTTATGTATCACTAGGCAGTAAGTTGTGCACTCTTCAAGCACCCAGAAACAAACCAAGAAATAGCAATTCCATTAAATCTAATTGTTCAAAATTTGAGAACTAGAATAGCATCCACAAAGTAACAAAACACTGTTGCCCTACTTAAGGAAATTGGATTCTACTGCAACAATACTTCTAGGTCAAGTAAGCATTCATTTTTATCAATCTGTCTCCCCACAGATGACATGTAATTCTCTCTTGCATCTGCATAAACACAGGCTTTTTGCAGTATTATAAAGGTGAGCTTAAATTTGCCCTTTGGTTTATTCACATTTCACCTTTGGCACGTTATCTGATTCTGAAAAATCTTTCTGATGCAATATTCAGTATTTTAATTTACTGCAGCATAGAGTAATTCATTACTGCCTAGCAAACTTTTTAAAATCTTGTAAACTTAAAATAATTAGTAACAAAACAAGAATGTAAAAGGAAAAAAGCAAGGTGCAAACTCACTCCCTCACACAAAGACCCCTGAAATAAGAAATAATGGGAAAGTAAGCAAAAATAAAATGCAAAAGAGTTGTCACAGTCAGGGATGACTCACCCATAAGCTCCATTACTAATGAGTTTAATTGTTTCAAAATCACTTTCCCGAGGTTTCCTCTGCAGCTTCAGTGAGGTATTAGAGCTCTTCAAAGTAAGAGATGAGAAAGAACAAAGTTAATACAATACTTTTTTTTTTTTTCAAAATCAGGTGGGAAAAAGCCTAAACAAAAACCCAACTTTCACCAGGCTGTCACACTGATGAACCAGGTAAAAGCTCTGGACAGCCAGCCACACAGTCAACACAGAGAGGGACCAAGGGGCTCCTGAAACGTAGGTGCTTTTTCATCACACAGGTATCTGCTGCACCACAGCAAACTGTCCACTTCTCTCCATGCACAGGTTACAGCCCCAAAGGCTTCTGGTAAAGTAGTTACTGGCAATTCTTATCTGGAATTAAAGACTTCTGTGAATTCCACATGTGAATTCCACTTGTCAGCCACTGCTTTCCTATTTCAGTAAATCTGACTTTTGTATTACAGCCTGATAGTAACAAACTGCTGATGAGCCCTTGTTCACTCAAATAAACTTAAGCACACTTCAAACTAGTGTTAGGATAGAGTGTGATATAACAGGGAGGATGGTGAAAAGAAACAAAACGAAAAAGATGGAAAATAAAAATGCATTAATTCTACCTCTAAGGAGATCACTTTAATCTACTTCTTTGTCAGAACTTTCTAAAAACCAAGTTGCCCCAAGTATGACAAAACCTTTTTCTAGTTTGAATTTATAATTAATCTTGAAGATGTGTGAATTAGAACTGGGGTTCAGGGGGAAAAGATGAAGGCACAGGACTCCAAACGTGGACTTTCAAACCCACAAGATCTTTTTCAAATATCTTCTGAATCTCCAAGAAACTCCATGATCCCTATCCAGGCAGTTTGTTAATAGTTAAAGTTGAAAGCAGACCTGGTTGAAACATTTTCAATTAAATGCTTCCTAAAGGAAATTCAGTGCAAGACTACTGAAAATGTTAATATAACAAGCTACACAGAAGCTGACAGAGAGAACTTACTAAATTGTTCAGGCCACTTGTCCGCCAGCACAGGATTCTTCCTAATTGCTATTTATGATGATTGGGAGAAGTCCTGTAGTTAAAAGCTGCACTTCCTGTCACTTCCCATGTGTGTTTATTCCACAGCTACATTTTGAGATGTTTCCAAATATTCCCTCTGTAGTTTTCTTTACTGATTTCACCATATCCCCTATTTACATTCCTCTATTACACTACGTTATCCTTTCTGTATTTCTTCAGCATTTGCACAACACAAACAACTTCACAATTTCAATGCTTAGCTAATGCTAAGCCACTTGGCACCTTAGATTCAGTTAAGTACTTTAGCATTTTCCTTAAGCCTTCTAGTTATTCTGTCTTTTCTCCAATTTGTCAGTATCATTCCACTAAATGCTGTTCACATCTAATACTGTATTTTAAACACAGGTGAATAAAAGCAGCAGAGAATAAGAAGTACCTTTTTTGTCAATTACAGAATCCTTTATAAGTGGCACTTTGCCAAACGTTAGAAAATATCCCAATATAATATGACATGTACCAGAGAATGATGTCTTGTCTGTTATGTATCAGAACTGGTCTAACAGATAATCCATGCCTGCTAACATTTGTAAATACTTGTTAAGTACCACTGAATTGCCCAGACATCCCCTAAAACTGCTCTTGTTTTTGCTATCCACTTGCATTGAAAATCAAGACTAAATTGTAAAAACTTAATCTACTCTGTTGACTGAAATCCAACTTTTAAAAATAAGATTTTAAAATAATAGCATTTAAGCCCACAATATTCAGCCCAATCAACATGTCTAGCCTGCTTTTCTTTTGTTATCCTAAAGCAAATATCTCACAAAATGTTACTGTAAGAGACTCACTGCTGTAGGCAAATATTTTTCAACACAAATTCAGAAGAATGATGCACAACCTTTCAACTGTAAACAAACTTTCTGAATCCAGGCTATTTGCTAACTTACTTATTTCTTCCTTGTCTCTTCACTGAATCTGTTCAGAATCTCTCAATTTGATCATTAGCTGCCTCTGTGAATGGCCTGTTTTAAAATCTCTTTAAAATACTTTGTTTTATTAAACACCTTACCAATACTTCTAAAAGAAAAAGAAACACATTCATAGAACAGAAAAAAAAGAGCAGTGGTGGATTTTGTGGTAAAGTTATTGCTACATGGAAAACACTAACTTTGCGTAAGATGAAGACACTGAAATATCTAGGAAAATAGGTAGAAAACTTGGTTATACCTTTTGAAAGCCTGCAGAGCTTCACACAGTTAGTGTGAGCATTAACCAATGTTTATTCAAGCTGTTTACACACACCAGGAGAACACAGAACAGGCAGGATTGGGGGAACACAACAGATTTTCCTTGTTCACATTCAGCAAAAGCAGCAACGTAACAGGAAAGCTTACATTTATCGATTCATCTGCTTCCAGAGTTTCTGCTGTCCCACTGTCACAATTAGCTAGCTGAGCTATTTCTGGAAAGAAAAATTAAAAGTTTAATTTTAAACTACAGAAAACAAAACCAGATGAAGCACAAGAAACATGAGAAGTGACACCTTTCTGGAATACCTAACAGAAAATGGTGTCCTACCTGTAGTACTTGACAAATAACTTTCAGGGCATCTCCAAGCATATATTAAAGAATCCACCCTGAAAATGAAGACTTGCTATTCAGTGCCTATGTAATAATCTTCCAATGAAGCAATGAAAATTAGACATGAAGCAATGAAGAGCAATTCTATTTTCACTGCTGAGACCCAACAATTTCAAGAGCTGTGTGCAAACTGAGTGCTAAGGCAAAGACAGTACTAATCTGTAAAAACTCCTAAGGATCTCAGCCCCTGAGGGGTTAACAGTAGACCCCATTCTTCTTGGGCTTCTTCACAGTTACAGCAAAAACTTCTAGTTTAGACCTCAGACAGACTCCAAATCGTTTGCTTCTTCTACAAAGAAATGCTGATAAGCCTAGCAGAGTAAGCTAGAAGTCATTTTTGTAGAAGCTTATCATTTACAGAGTCACTACCACAGATGACTTGTCTGGGAAAGTAAGATTTTAGGAGCCTTCAACTTGATCAGATGGCCCCTGCCAGGGTCAGCCTCTGCTGCAGAACTCCTAAACCTAGCCTGTTCTTCAGGGTGGGAAATAACCAGGAATTCATCTGGGTTAAAAAGGCTAAATAGGATAGCCAGTAGCTAAAAGACCCCAGTAACCATATAGATATTTAATTATATATCCTACATAGCCAAATATGCAAATTTTTTCACAATTATGTGCTGGCAATTAGAAATGAGACCACTTAAAATTTGCAAGATGCACTTTTATCTCAGGAATGTTAACTGAATTTATGACTATAAAATATAACTGAATATTCACACAGAATATCTAAACTGGATTTTTCTATATAAAAGTAAGTGATTATTACAAGTAAAATGCTGCACAACTATTACTATCATTTTTAAAAGTGAATTAACCACATAATTTTCTGCTGGAACAGCAACAAGATTTGAAGAGTAACTCTGATTTGTAACCACTATACAAACCAAAATGTGTTAAGTGTAAGAAACAGAAGAAATTAGAAAGTCACTTCAAAAGCCAAACAGGTCTTTCAAGTGCTAAAGAAGCTAAAAGCATTCCAAAAATTAAGTCAATGAATGGTAAAAAATATCGCCACTGAGAACAAACAAAATCTTAAAGAAAGAAAAATGTTATAGACTGACGCTGAAGTGGATTTCCCAGGCAAAAGTCACAGTTTTGTGAACATGAGGGCTTTAGAACAGAAGTGCTGATGAAACCTTTATTGTATGGGCAAGAACCAAGGTAGCTACAATAATATACTTCGACAGCCCTCTCAACTGAAATTACTTCCATAAATAACAAATTAAAATGATGCGTTTTGAAACAAAACTTTTGCAAAATGATCATTATCTGAGAAATCCATATTATTTGCAAGCAGTAGGTACTAATGGAATGGAACCAAAAGTCAGCTTTCAAAACAGAGTAAGCTATGGAACCATTTTGCAATGCCCGAAGAGATTTTTCCAACTCATCTAAATACCATTAAACATCTGTGCTTTTCTTTCATTGATTTAAACCATTTCTAAAGACTCATGATTCAAAAAGGTAAAGATGGTAATTTAAAAAAACATGGGGAAAAATTTCTCCCTAGGGAACTCTTCAGAAATGCAGTCACCAGTCTCTGCTAAGTGATGAATCTGTTGTGGTATTGCTTTCCCTATAGCATAAATTTATCTAGCATTCTCGCCAAATAATGCAAGCATCATTTCACTCAAAGAAAGGACACTACAGTTATGGCAGCAAACAAAGGAGGCAAGTAGAGAAAGGTCTAAAGTAGGTTTCTTCTCCCTGTAGATGAAATAAAATCCTTTGCATGAACATTTAGGAACACTGAAGACATAAATTAATCTTGGTTGAAAATACAATTCTGTGTTACAGGGTAAGGGTGTACAGGTGCTACTGAGGGGCACTTGGTTTGTTTCAAAAAACTTGGTTCTGCTTCTTAAAAAAATTCTGGTTTTACATAAAAGGGCTTTAAAATTCTTGCGGATGATCTTCCCATATTAATTTTATAGGAATGAATACAGTGCTCCCAATAATTCTCATTGTAAACCATTAATTCCAGGGCTTAAAGCATAGTGCCCTTCTTTTATTTTTGCTCAAGAAAAATCCCTATATATAGAGACACCAATTTACATCAAAACCAGATCACTTAAGAAGTCACTGCACAGTAATTTATACTGCTTATATATACTACTTTTTTTGGAGCATGGGAAGAAAGCATTAAAACAAATCAGTTGGCATAAATTACCTATTACAAATACTCATACACATTAATCTTTAAAACAAAACACTAAATAATTTAATTGCTCAAAGCTCCAATTAAACTAAAAATCAGTAATCCATATATCATACACTCTTTAGTATTTACTGACAAATCACAGTCCATTTTTTCCTTCAGAAAGAAAAACCCAAACTGAACATTTCAATTATCATTTGAATGCTTCAAAATTTGTTATATTCATTAATATTCAGTTTATGAAATATAATAAGATGTGTCCTAGATGAAATATGCTCCCATAAAACAAATATTTAGTTAAAGAAAGCAGTACTCCTTATTTATATATAGGCATTTGTTTCTAAACCTCTCTCACAATAAATGGTCCAAAAAAATTCAAAGGCGCTATTAAACTTGGGTAGTGACAGATTCTTGACTCCTGCTGAGGGAACACTTTTATCCAAGTGGCCAGGAAGAGTCAATGAGAAAGATAAGGTTCAACTGACAGAACCACAGTCAATGATACAAAACTCTAAACCCACACTCGAAATTAAATCTTGCATACTTTATCAGTGAAGAATTGATGAATTGTCAGTTTAGGACAGAAGACCAACAGCTCACCAAATCCAGAAGACAAAGCTTTATCTTGCAGAGAATTTCAATACTTCTTGATCTTTTCCAAAACCAAAGGGGAAAAAACTATTTATGTATATTTTCCCAATTTGTCTGGCTTCCTTGCTGCACTCCAAATAAAACAAAAAGCATCAAAGCTGTTAATCTGTATCTCAGACAAAAAATAATACTAAATCTGGATGAGGAAGTTCTGTGAAGACAGGAAGTGGACTAATAATAGGCTCGACTTTCTTTAGATCTGTTAATATAACATTAATGTCATCTGTAACAATACTCAATCTAACTGACTTAGAATTAACCAAATTCCTGACACAACTGGCAGTGCTGAACTTCACAAACTGCTTTAGTTCAGCATAAAGGCTTTAACATACAATGTACTACTTCTCTGATTTAACGATGTGATCTTGCATCATGAAAGCTAGCAAAAAAAGGTTTATCACAGTTTTTTGCAATTATTTTGTGTTATGAAGCCCTCTCCTAGTCCTCATTGGTAACATGGTAGACAAGCTAATTGGCACCAGCTAGACTCATGTTTCCATGATGGCATTTCTGCTAACTTCTTCCAAACTGCAGAACTAGCACTGAAGACAATGATCCCATTTCCTTTTGTCACCAGTGATCAAACCTGTTCTCATGGTAGCAAAGATGATCTTGCTAGGACCGAGAAGTAATTTTAGTTTTTTCAATGCTGTCCTTAAAAGAACCATAGAATGCCTTAGGCTAGAAAGGGCCTTGAAGATCATCTTGTTCTAAAGCTTCTGCCACAGGCTGGGACACAGAATCACAATATCTGCTGAATTGGAAGAGATCCAAAAGTATCATAAACTCCAACTTGTGGCCCTGCATAGGACCACCCCCAAGAGTCACACCATGTGCCCGAGAGTGTTGTTCAATGCTTCTTGAACTCTGTCAGGCTGGTGCTGTGACCACTTCCCTGGGGAGCCTCTTCCAGTGCCCAAACACTCCCTGGGCAAAAAACCTTTTCCTGATGTCCAACCTAAACCAGTCCTGACACAAATTCAGGCCATTCCTTCAGATCTTGTCACTGGTCACCAGAGAGAAGATTTCAGTGTCCGCCCCTCTGCCTTCCCTTGTGAGGAAGTTGCAGACTGCAATGAGGTCTCCCCTCAGTCTCCTCCAGGCTGAACAGACCAAGTGACCTCAGCCACTCCTCAAACAGCTTCCCCTCAAGGCCCTTCACCATCTTCATGCCCTCCCCTGGACACTCTCTAGTTCTGTCCTTCTTACACTGTGGCACCCAGAACTGCCCCCAGCACTTGAGGTGAGGCTGCCCCACTGCAGAGCAGAGCAGGACAATCCCCTCCCTTGCCCGGCTGGCGATGCTGTCCCTGATGTCCCCAGGACACAGGTGGCCCTCCTGGCTTCCAGGGCACTGCTGGCTCATGTTCAACTTGCCATCAGCCAGGACCTCCAGGGCCCTTTCCATGGCACTGCTCTCCAGCCTCTCATTCCCCAGTCTGTCTGTACATCCAGGGTTGCTCCATCCCAGGTGCAGAGCCCAGCACTTTCCCTTACTGCTGAACTTCATAGGTTGGTGATTGCCCAGCCCTCTCTGCAGGGCCTCCTGGCCTGGAGGGAGTCAACAGCTTCTCCCAGTTTTAGATCATCTGTGAACTTTGTATCTCTCCTAGTCCTGCACCCAAGGCATTTATGAAGATGTTGTAGAGCACAGAGTCAAGGATGGAGCCCTGTGGAACCCTTCTAGTGACAGGTCACCACTCTGATGACACCCCAGTCACTGTAACCCCTTGTGCCTGACCCATGAGCCAGCTGCTCTCCCATCACAGGATGTGCTTATCCAGCCATGGGCTGGAGATTTTGTCCAGAATGATGCTGTGAGAGATAGTATTGAAAGCTTTACTGAAATCCAAAAAGATCACATCAACTGGCTTCCCTTCATCAGCTAGGTGGGTTACCTTGTCACCTTCCACTAGACCAGGTTGCTCAGAGCCCCACTCCTTCCGTCTTAAAACACTTTCAAGGATGGGGCACCCACCACTTCTTTGGGCAATGTGTTGCAGTGTCTCATCACTCTCACAGTAAAGAAAAACTCTGCAGTGACAATACCTCCACTGGAACCTAAGTTCTCCCTAAAAAGCCCTCAACATGGACTCAAATCGCACAGAAAATTTAATGGGATAGTCTTCTCAGAGACTCCAAGATGAAGGAACCTGGGAGCACTGAAAGGTAAACTATAGCTCAACCAAGGGTCCTATATAACTGTTCTTAGATAGTAGTCGCCTTCAAATTATCCCAGTAAATTTCAGCTAGAGCTGAAATGAGGAAGTTGCATTGTCAGGCTGGAAGAAGATGAGTGGTATCATTGATACAGTGTATTTGTGAATTATATTAAAAAAAAAAAAACCCTATTCACAAGAGATAACCTTTTTAGTGTGTTTGAGTTTGTAAGAGTACAGTGACAGTCAGTGAACGCTTGTTCTGCAACCATCCTAACCCTGACCCTTTCCAGGTGCACCCAGATTATCAGAATGATAGCACACATCGAGAAGGAAGAACCTAAGAATCTATAGCTATACCAGGAGATTCACTTACCTTCCAGAGGATCTTTATTTAAGCCCAGCTGGCTAATAATATACCGAGGGATGTCTGTTTTAATGCCTTGCCCCTCTTTAGCATGGCCTTCAGCTGCTTCCAAAAGATAGTAAAACTCTTCAGGATCAAATTCCTAGAGGAAAAATAATCACCATCATCTTCTCTGTTGAAACTGATTCCTTACAGTCTAACATAAAACCATCCTTTGCTTCTTCTAACTCCATATATATGGCATTTTCCTACTAAACACAATACCTTTTTATTCTGATACTAGAAGTCTATTAATCTATTCCAAATCTTACACAGTGTAACATGATGTAGGCAATGGAATTGCATGCCATTATTTCAGAGCACTACTTCATATGAACAGTGTTCTTTGCCCTCAAAATTTCATGTACTACTGAGTGAAATGACCTATAACCAGCAGAAGTAAGATTTCAAACAGAGAAGACAATTTCCCTGCATGTGCTTGCTTATAAAAATCCTCTACAACTATGTAAATATATTGCACTACACTTTTTACTTCTGAAGTATTAATTTCAATAATTTCTGATCAATGTACATGCACTGTGTTTTATGGAAAATACAGTTAAATAAATCACTAACTTTAGAATGAAGATAAAGTTGAAACTTGATTTTAAACATCTGAACTTCACTGATCCAAGTGTTTCAAATTCAGAAATGAAACATTCTCCTGTGGGAACGAACTATATTGCAACTATCATTTAAAACATACCAAAAAAGGCAAGCCTCAACAAAGAACAAAAAGGAACAAAAAGAACAGAAACTCAAAACTCTACCTATCCCCAAGTCCCTTGGAAATACATTTATTTTACTACCTATTAGACTGTAAAAAGAGAAATATATTGAAAAGAGCAAGGAATATTATTTGAACAATGTGGGTGGGATTTTTTAACACAATTTCTCTCTCTACTGGCATGAATTCCTACCAAGACATTTGTCCATGGTTATTGCATTCTTCAAGGGGTTTGTGCCTATAGGTGCAATCCTTAACAGAGTGATAGCCATCAGTCATTAATGTAACAAAACAGACTTTTTCCTTGAGTAGGTCACCTCTGTCACAAATACCTGTAGGAGCCAGGCAGACTGCTGAGATAGCTAATTTCCTGACTCTTTTACGGCCCAACATAACTCCATGGGATTTTAGACTACATGCTGAGTCACAAGGGTCCTGCCCTAGATCCTCAGGCTACTCAGGACTTGGAAAGTCAACATCCCGACCCAGAAGGCAGCTTGAGAAATTTGGTATCATGCTTGATTTTGGAAGCATCAAAACTGCTGCAGCTAACAGGAGGAGCTGCAGCATGTCTGAAAGTATCTTTGGATTTTTCAGTCTTATGGAAACAATCTTAAGTTTTACAATTGTCATGAAACAATTTTCATTGTGTATAGTCTACTAAAAAGGACTTACCACAAACCCATGAACTGTCCAAGCCCCCTTAGTTTAGCTCAAAGTCTCAGGATGTTGAAAACCTGCCCGAAAATCTGAACTGATAACTAAACAGTACATGCTGTTTCAGTCTTACTCCCCTCATCTTACATGCCATCTCCATCTGCACCTCTTACATGTTATTCCTTGGCACTTAAGAAGCCAACAGAGTGATGTTGTGTGCCAAGATTTCTATTTACTTTTGTCATGAAAACATTATCATCTCCTGACCTGCTGCAGTGGCAGATACACAGCTTCTCCTCCACTTACTAGCAAGGCAAGGCAATTTCAAAACAGGTAATTTGAATCATATGAATGTGTGTATGTACAACTATCTAAAGACACACATATACATACACAGGTGCAAATAACGAGAAGCAACGAATTTATTTTCTGATCTTCATTTCCAACTCAGCTTTTCACTTTCCAAGTATAAGTGGAGAAAAATCTTTAAATAATTGGCAGGAGCTCTTACCACATATGAAACTGTAAAACCTTTATTCATATGATTATCAAGTAAACTAATATAGGATTTCACATGCTATGAACACCTGAGACAAGATCATCAGAAAACTGACAGCTTTACTGCATGGTACCTGAAACATCTGATGACCACGAAACTGGATTTATTTCCTACAATTTTATGAGCTTTCTTAGAGGCGGAAGTTTTCCACTCCTAGTATCTATTTCAGACAGATATTCTAAAATATCAGACAGTAATATTCAAAAGTTTCCAGAGAGACACTACAGAAAAAAATACTGTAAGTTTCTGTAAGTTTACAATTACTTTTATGATCTAGGCTTAACACCCTCTTGCATGAAACATGTATTGTTGTGTGATTGTATGCCTAAATTTGTTCAAGCTACTTGTATCTGTAGAAACATACGATGCAGTTTAAACCTCCTGAAGATCCTGTTTGAAGTGAGAACACTTGAAGCAAGCTGCTCTGGCTTTCCCTGCCACTGCTGCTCTGAAAGCCAACTATGAGACACAGTCACATCTGGCCTTTGCACTACTGTTCTTTCACTCACTTCAGGAGGCCCAGCAAAAGGAGGGGTGCAGGATGCACACCACTCTACTTGAAGGATAAGGCAGACCAAGCAGCCTAAGATAAAATTCCAGCAGCAGAAAGTGGGAACTAAGTGAACAGAGATTTGGACTAGATCCCATTAAAACTTAGCACTTAGGGAGAATAAACTAATAGGCAAATAGACCACCAGGAGAGAACTTGTATTAGAACCACAGAATCATCATGATTCAAAGAGATCTTTAAGATCATTCAGTCAAACCATCCATCCAGCACCACCACTGTAACCCCTAAACCACTAAACCATCACCCATCTTGAGATCCAAATACCTCTTGAACACCCCCAGGTAACTCCACCACCTCACTGGAGAACCTATTCCAATGCCTGACAATGCTAACAGGGAAAAAAATTTCAAATATGTAATCTGAATGTCCCCTGTCTCGATTTAAGGCCATTTCCTGCAGACCTTCAGGCACCATAGGAGAGACCAGCTTCTACCTGGCACCTTCCTTTCAGGGAGCTGTAAGAACAATAAGGTCCCCCTGAGCCTCCTCCTCTTGAGACTAAACAAACCCAGCTCCCTCAGCTGCTCCTAGATGTATTTCCTAGACCCTTCATGAGCTGTGCTGCTCTTCACTGGACACACTCCAGCACCTCAATTACAAAGCTAATAGAGAATGATGATGCTGGGAGCAAGAGCTGGTGGGAGAAAGCTAGCGAGCCTGTAATGAAAGGATGTAAAGTATCTTTAACAAGCCTTGGTCTGACTGCCTACAAGATGTATTTAAGAGCACTTTGGATGTGTGGTAATAGACAAAGATGCAAACCAGAGAGGAAAAAAACAAGGACATGGGAAACTAGATGATGTGGAGAAACATATGAGCCCTGTAAACAGAGCAGGGAACATAACACTAGACATGGAGTGAGTTTCTTGGGGAAAAGGAGTAAAACAAGTTTGGATTCAATGGCAGAAGCAGGACATGCTAAGGTGTTCTTCTCTCTAAAGCCTTCCTTTTTGTTTTGTTTTGGTTGCTCTTTTTAAACATCTCTTTCATGCTGATTCAGAGCACATATCTTATTTTTAGATTCCTTCTGAACTGCAAATCACGAACAAAAAGCAACTGGGACTCAGTGTTTCCAAAACAAAATAGGGGCAGCTCTCAAAATCCCATGGCTGAACAAGCCAGGGTGTGGATTAACTGTGCCACAGATGAAGGGACACAGCACAGAGCCAAAATCAGGTTGGAAAGACTTACTAGTTCAGATACAGTGCCATGCAAATGCAGTTATGACAATTTCAGGCATAACTTGAGTCTAGCAGCAAGCTGGCTTCCACATAAGCCCTGCCAGCCTCAAATAGCTGTATGCAGCATCAACACTGATCTTGGTATTGGCAAGCAGAGTGGCTCAAAGTCAGCTCAGGCTGCCTGCCAGGCCTTTTGGACTCAGGCTGGCTCTGGCATGGTATTTGGGTGTCTACACCATCCTCCTGTGTACACTGTGTTCTGCAAGTATTTAACAGTTCAAGTGAACAACTGAAGCACACTGGCTCTGTGTGTAGGAGCAACTTCCCGCACCTGAGCCATCCTAGCTCCCACAGCACAGGCAAGAAAAGCAGAAATACGCCCACATGGCTCACACAAACTAACCCAGTCTGGCAACATCAGTGCTATGCTCATGCATAAATAAATTAACTCTTCTGCTCCTTCTGGTCTCCAGTAAAACACCAACTATCCATGTATCCAGACAGCCTAATCCCTCTGCTGCTCTTATCGCCAGATCAGGTACTACAGAGCTGACCTCAACTGTTTATAGTTCCGGCAACTGTTGACTGCAACAGAATTATGAAACTGTTAACAAATGAGAAAACCACCAAGCAATTACAATTCTGGAACAGTCTTCCCAAGAAATGGAGAAGTCTAACAAAACAACAGAAAAAGCCAACTGGTTTTAAACAGCAGCTTCTTCAGCTGATGAAAAGGATTCTATACCATAGTATCTGCAATAGCACAGAACCAAACAAAACTGCAGGAGGGTCCTGTCAGTATACTATATTCAATAATAGAAGAGGAAAGGATCCCACTAACAATGAAGCCCTATTACACTGTTTGATATGTTCCAAGAATCAATTGTAAAGGAGCCTTGAATATTAAATCAAAGAATTTCCTACACTAAGTGAAAAACACTACTCTTAGGAAGCATGACCTTACCAGGCATTCCAGTAAGCGAGCAGGACGAGCAATAACTATCAGGATTTTTCTAACAAGTTGTTTAATAAACGCCATTTCTCCACTCTCTGATCGCTCTTGTGCCTAAAAGATACAAATAGAGTAATATTAAACGACATCACATTCAATGCACTGCTTAGGAAAGCATGTATCATTATTTAGGACACCTGTAGGGTTTGAAGCATGTACTTGATACAAACAGCACATCAATTTCAAGATGACAGCAGGGTAATAAAGATTTGATCAACACTGTAACTTCTCTTCAAATAATCCCAGTTTTGAAATTCAAACACTGTAACAAGGAAAGTGCCTGCAACAGACAAGTATCTATTTCTTTTTTTTTTTGCCCGTTTCTTAATTTTACACAGTATTATTACCACCAGTTTTGCAAAAGGATACAACTAGATCAAAAGGATCAACACAGATGTATACATGCAGGTTGCGCTTCAATTTGTTAACGTTAGGCCAAAATTAAAACAAATAGTAATAGATACAAGTAACATTGATCCCAAATTCATATTGTCTTTCAGTCAGTCATAGGAGAACGACAATTTATATGTAGCTATATACATAAAAAACCTATTCTGATGAGGAACCTACAGAAGAAGCACAGAGGCTTCATGTAAAGGTACATGTAGAAAGGTTGACAATCAAAAATTGACTTCTACGAAGATTACAAAAGAGAGAGGGAAGTGTTACAGAAGAATACACAGAGAAAAAATTACTTCTAGAAGGTTTGACAACATCTGCACAATGGTCTGAGCTGCATTTCAAATTTCTTTTAAATGTTCCTCTCTAAGAACAAATAACATAATTTAAGGATGCTAGTGAATATAAAGGAAGTATATAATTCTCCTTGTGATTAAAATATACTAATATCCATTGCCTCAAATATCAAAACACTTCCTTGCTCTGAACAGTACAACTCACAGACTTAAGTTTCTCAGCATCTCTTGCTTATTCAAGACCACAAAGAAAATTAAGAAATTAACACTTAAAAAATTGTTACTATGGACCAATAAGTACTTTTCCTATAGAATGTTATATTTTTGAAAAAAACTCGATGAAAATAGGAAGCCATGCATATTGCTCTTAACATAAGCACCACAATTTTAAAAATAGCCAAATATATGAGAGGAATTAATTTGTGGAGTTTAAAAAAGGAAAAAAAGAAAACGGCACAAATACCAGCAGTCTGCAACAAGTTTCATAAGAACCTTAACTGGACAGAAGCGTAATTCTGAACATTATCAATTAAGCCCAAATAAAACTCTTTTGTAAACAAAACACCTGCCTATTTTAACCACCAACAAAATTTAAAGCACCTTTGCAGAGTTTTTTGAACACTCAGGTGCCTAAGTGAACAAAAGATTCAATACATATTACATTTAAGGGGGATGAAGCAGGAAAGCTTTCAGGTCCACTTGACCTTAGAATTCTAAAAACTTTGGCTGAACCAAGCTGCTTCAATCTCAAGGGAGTCTTCCCCTAGTTAAAGTAACTGCACAGTGCCAAGTAGCAGCAGGAAATGCAGCTTTCTACAGAAGACTGCAGCTGGGAATTGACAACAAATAAATGGTGTGAAACCAAAACACAACTAAGTGCCCATAACAAAGTTGTGTAAAGAAAATGTTCTCATACTGCCATAGCATGCTATTAACAAAGAAGCAAGCAGTGGACTCAAAAGCTAAGTCTGAATTTTTTATGTCTTTGCAGAACAGGAATCGTTTTCATAATAAAGAATTAGCATCATAGAATATGACAAAATGATATTTTAAACAATGAATTGCTTTATATCCAGATTGAAGAATAATGTGCTGGCATGTGGTTTTAGTAGGTTTTGGGAAAAGTGTTAGTCAGTGAACATATGCTCTAAACTCTACTTAATGTAAAGCCATTTTAAGGAATATATTGTTAACAGTGTAAACAGTGATTCAGTGAATCCTGGCTTAGACATGTTTACTTGTATTTTTTCTTGTATTCATTATCAACTGGCCAATTCTGCCTGTACTTTGGCATGGCAGAACTATGATCATTTCATAAGGTTACTGGTTCAAAACTTCCTTTTGACTAGCAAGCAGCCTCTAATGTTCAATGTTTAAAAAACAGGGTTTCAACAATTCAGAGCAAGTTTATTGATGTCTTAAGTTTTGCATTGCTGTATGAAGAGAAAAAATTCAAAAAACAATAGTGCCAGAAATCCTGTTTACTGAATAGAAATTAACAAAAAAAACTCCAACCAAAACTGCTCATGCATTCAAAAGAAAGCAGAAGAGAAATTAAGACAGGCACAGCATCTTAATGTATCAGCTGGAAAAAATTTCAAACTAATTTCCAATCTGCTGCTCGATCAGATTAATTTTGACTCATAATATCCTATCAAATCCCACGCAAATAAATGAGTACATTACACGCTGCACTCATTCTTTTGAAAATAATACATTAATAAACTACAGCGACTTATGTAATAGCACATTTGTCAAGTTTCGAGTTCTTCTTAATTAATTTAGCTGATTATTCTATGGAAGTTTCAACACAATTAGAAAAGACATTATTTTGGTTAATAAACATTTCAGCTATGAAAGGAATGTTACAAATAATTAAATAATAAATTGTCTCTCAGTAATGGAAAGCTAAGGGTTGCTGTCTCCTTTCACAACACAGTAGGGTTGACTAAAGGAAAGTGAGCATGTCACCTCATTTATTTAAAGTAAATGGAATAGCCAGCCCTGTCTGGGGCTTATGCACGCACTTCTGTAAGCAATCTGTAACTTGCACTGCAGAACATAATGCTGTTGTTTCTGGAATCTGTACAACCCATCTATTTCAGGCCAATACTCCAGGGTGCCTTACAGTTTTTGTAGGGGTCATTATGTAAACTAAAGCATCTTATGAATAACACTACTTGAGTAAATGGTCATAATTTGAGACAAACATTCAAGAAAACTCTTAGGCAAACAGATTTAAACAGTTTTTCAGACAAACAAACAGCAGTCTCATGGCTCATACCTCCTGTAGCAATTTGTCTAATTTCTGCTGTAATTCAAGGAAGTATCGTGATGTGATGAGGCCCTGGTGAGATTTATCCAAACAATCTCGAGCCAGTTCTGTGATCTGATGGTGGGTAAAACTGAGCACTCCATCTGCCAGAGGAAGGATGTTCTCTGGAGAATGATTTGTTATAATGTCCTGAAGCCTCTCTTCCATCTGAGCTGTGGCCTATAGGAAAGTAGTTGTACAACACATTAAATCAGCTCTACATGAAACTAACAGCCTTGAAGTTATTTCTGACTCTAGAACATTTCTGTACTGCCTAAGAATTTACCTAGCTGGAATGCATGAAATGACTGAAGCCAAAAGGCAAGCACACAAAGGCAAAGTGACAGATGACATTTCCCCACATTACCAGTACAGAAAAGCAACAGCCTTATTGTTCTACTATGCAGCTCCCCCGCTTTGTCTGCCACTGGTGATTAACTGTGGACTAATCTTGTGATAATCACTAACAGAACTAAAAAGCTTTTAAGTCAAAGCCAAAGTGGAAATATATAAAAAGAAAAAAGAGAACTCATGGGGGTCTAGTTTGTTCTGCTGAAACTGCAGATACTACACAGCAGAATATAGTCGTTGCTTTCACAAAGGTTATTCCATAAAATTATTACAGTGGGAAGAGTTTGAATGAGGCTCATTTGACTAATTAAAAGCACCACAGGCTCACAGGTCCTGCCAAACGTGTCTGCAGGTTCCTAGATGCATTTGTTTTACAGAACCAACTGTCTGGTTCTCACAGAACTGCAGATGCTTTAAAAAAAAACTTGAAGATATTCTTATTATCAGAAAGTAATCCCACACCTCTTAATTCATATCTCAAACACTAAGACGAGTGAGTTCTTCAAACTTCATATTGTTGCTCAATTATTTTGGAAATCCTGACAAATCTTTCTTCATATTTATATGAAGAAATGCTAAGAAATTTCTCCCTTTTTAGCCCACTTTTTAGGAACAGGGGTTGTTTTATTTTCCAGGTGTGACCAAAATCCTACAAGCAACCAAGAGCATAGTGCTTCAAGCTGTGCATGCACACCTGCACTAGGAACTTCTCTGTCTCAAGACCTCTGAACAGAAGAGCAAAATGTTCTCCCATTTCACAGTCAAACCCACACATCTGAGCAGTGATCTTCACCATTAAATCAGTGCATATAATACATATACGTGTATGTAAAGTATACAGCACATGTTTGGGAAAATGAAGAAATGGCACTAAATAAAGGAATGTGCTGGCAGCAGATGCTGCTCAAGACTTAGCACTGGAAACTGGTTTTGATTTACTAATGCAGTATGCATTTACCCCAAGTACACACCACCTATTGAAATCCAAAGTATCATCAGATTCCAATCAGCAGGGTATATTACCAGCATGATTCATTTCAGAACCAGTTTGGCAGCATTACCAAATGAATGTCCAGTTCTCAGCCAGCGTTTTCTTTATTGTGATTTTATCTTTGCAGTAAGAGTTTGGTGATGCTTTATGGAAGCCATTACAAGGCTGGATCATTACTTCCCATAACAAAAGCACCATTTACTTAGAACCTATGTTGCCTATCAATTTAGATACTGGGTATCTTACATATAATTCATTACCTTTGGGAACCTTTCTTTGTAGACATGGTTCATCATAATTATTTCATTGTCACAGCAAGCAGGAGAACGTCCAGGGCTGCAAGCAAAGCAAATTACCCCTTTACACTTGTCCCAGCATGAACTGCAGTTACTTCTTACACTTTTGTATGATTTATTTGCAACAAAAAGCACAGACTTCACAGGAAAGGTATGGACTTTCATCAATGGTACACTTGGTTCCTTTCTATTATTTCTGTTCAAGTAGCCATGATAATTTAATGCACCTGACGTCTAACTGCTAACCATGTTATTCTCCTAGTTTGTACCTGTATTTCAAGGCAGATAAAGCCTCGTGAACATTATCTTTTTCTCAGAAGGCAACAGAGATCTATTTAACTGGTCTTATACCTGTACCTTTGAAGATTAGATACAACCAAAATAGCAAGATCTGACCAAGAACTCTGATAGCTGCAAGTGAGAAAGTAAAAAATGAGTTTGAGTTTTGTTTCTTTAAATGCATAATTTGAAAAAAGATATCAAAACAATCTGTTTTCAATCTGACCAGAAGATAAAGGCAGTAACATCCTAAAAATAATGTCATATATATGCATGAGTCGAACAAAGCTGGAGCACTGAGCCTGTAAAAAAAAGCACAAGACTTTGAGGAAAAGAATTCATAAAAGATACCCACAGACCTCACAAACCTATAAAATTACTTTTTGCTATCATGAGCCTCATTGTCCACTACAAAGCCCTTTAAAAAATATCCATATGAATTTCCTGTGTTGATGATTCTGGCCCATTCAATCTGCCTAGAAGATCTGGCCTAGTGGAAATGTCCCTGCCCACAGCAGGGGGCTTGCAACGAGATGGTCATTAAGGTCCCTTCCAACTTAAATCATTCTCTTGATTCTAAATCTGGCTTCCAGCTTTCTTAAAGGTCAAAACCAAACACTAAACTTTGTCACAAGATATCACAATGGAGAGTCCTTGAACTGATACAGTCAGTCTGTTACAGACATTCACAGGCTAATCTATTGAGGACAGAGCAGGTACACAGATTCAGAGAGGGCATACTACAATTAGATCATTAATGATGAGGTCATCAAGACAATCTCTGCAGGTTGCCACCCCATTAAGATCTATCTTAGCTATATTTACCACTGAGGTAAGTCATGATAAAAACAGAGCAAGTATTCAAAGGATTATTCTTCATTCAGTCTCAGTTATGTATATATTTCAGCCATTTCAAAACCAGTACACATCCCCAATGTGAAACATCATGATGCTCCCCACAATATGTGCATTTAGATCCAACTCCAGTTTTCAGATACACAAACTCACCTGAGACTTCGGGACCGAGGGCGCATTGCAGTGGTCCTGCACCTGTTATCACTGGCAATGCTCTCAGTGGTACAGAAATGTTTAGACAAAAAATGTAGTTCATCAGGTGTTGGTTGGTATGGTAACTGGTGCAGCTTCTCTTGGGATGAGCAGGATGACTACAAGAGCACAAGAAAACACAAGCTTCCATCAGAGTGAGAAAAACATTTTCAAGACCATGTTTGGTGCTCATTAATGAAGTAATTTAAGTTAAAAATTATAGTTACTGTTTCTCATGCATGACTACCAATTTAAAGAAGAAAATAAATAATTAGTCTCAAACTCATGAGCTACGTATAGAGTAAATATTAAAGAAAAGGACCACTTCCATTCCAGAAGACACACTGTATTTCCAAAATTTACATTTCCTTAGGCAAAGGTAATGTCTGATGTCAATAATACATAAAAATAGCTAAAATGGAGTCTGCTGAAAATTAATTATTGGAATAGGACAGCCTAAGTATGGTAACTGTAAAGTATCACTTATTGTCACAATGCCAATTGTAAATCTTCATAATAAAGGTACTTCATTATCCATATTTAAGACATTACTAATGCTCTTAAAATAAAATTAAATACTATCTAAAATCTTGCTGAAAAACTTAATATGCTAATATCTTATAAAAAACTGTACATGGCAAATAAAGTGAAAGAACTCAATACATTTAACAAGACAGGTCATATGGCTGACAAAAAGTGAAAGGAATTTAACTCAAACCATTCACTTCGTGTAAAACTGGAAGAGACAGACAGGTATGAAATTAGATCTGCCACCACGGTAACTACCCTTGCAACATTTCATGCACAGAGCTGCATCACATGAGCAGTACAAACGACCACACTATTGTATTTTACGGGCTTTTATGCAGGTCTACCTGAGCCATGCTAGATGCTTGGAGGCAGAACTTTGAACTTTCCCATGAACCTGGATCTGATACCCTTTTTAAAGAACACATATATAGTTCAAAGCATTAACAACCAGCCTTGCTAATGTGGACTGACAAACATAGAGAAATGCTCTACTGTTTCTAGTACCAAAACTAGTTTCTAAGTTACCTGATCCATAAATATTATTGTATGACTGCTGCTTAGTACCATGCAGATATTCCCTAAAATTTAGCTGCAAAAGGGAAGAAGCTGAAAAACTTGGATACCTTTCTGAAGCTCTTCAGTCTCCAGCTGGAGTTCTCAATAAAATGAATTTCTTCTGTGTATCAATTTACATATGTCCATTACTGCTTATCTGACTCCTCATACTGAACACCAAGGCACCCACCTGGGTGCTCTTTTAATGGAGGCAAACACAGTAAAGGGTTTCTTCGTTACATCATTTCTAGTGAGGGAAATCAATAAACTTTTATACTGTACAAATATTGCCCCTGCATTGCTAAGGTCAGCAGATAATAACCAGGCTGGTAAGCACAGAAACTAGGAAGTCTTTTTCATCTCCTGGCAACTTGTGTGGTAAAGGCTAATATCCTAACTCTTAGAAGCAAATGAAAAGCTTTCTTATCACACTAGATCTCATGAAATCATCTCCCAAAAGCAAGAAAGAAGAAAACCCACTGGCAGAAAAGGCTAAGAAGGACTGCTCTACATGAGAATGCTGCACCACATCAGAACAAGCTGAAGTTTGCAAGACTGTGTTACCTTGCTTTGCTGCGGGCTAAGAGGCATGCATACCAAGAATTTACCACAGCTCATACGATAGGTAGTAACTTGTTGAGTTACAGTAACTCATGCACAGAAATCTGCCTTAGCACATCACCATGCATAATTCAGCATATAGCATAGGTAAATTCTTTCTTATCTCAACACTATAGCAGCTAGTTGCAGTGAATCTCACAGCGTATTTCCCACAGCCATGCTTTGTAAAGTAGAACATACTCTAGCACAGGAGAATTTCCCAATACAGAGCATCACAGGTGCCTATTCCACTAAAATCATTCTCTTCGTCTTTGGTTTCAGGGGATTATGGAAAGATCAGTGGGAAAATAACTCGTATCACACTTCTCCTCGTATAAGGTGTTGCAGAGTTTAGATCTAGCATGACTAAAGTGAGGATCTTCCTAATGCTAACCACTCTCAGTTATACCAGGACTACCAGTTGTACCAGGTACAAAGTACATTTTTTTTGGAGATCTAAATTCTGATTTCAGTACAAATCCAAATCCTTACAGCAGAATTATTTTTAAAAATAAGTTCTCCTGGCACTTCACAATTAATGCTCCAAAACTCACACAAGAGTTAAAATATTTTTAGTATGTTCAACCACAGTGCATTATGGAAATGCAAATGTTCTTCTGACACAGACATGCAGATTTGAAAAATATGCAGCTGTGTATTGTCTCACTTCATCACCTTTATAAGGCTTGCTCTCCTAGAAGACACAATCATCTCAACTGCATCTCCTAACTGCCAAGATCTGATCCAACTGTGCTAGATTAAGACACACCAAGAGCTTCTTTTCAACTGAATAATCTAGCAGAAGGTATTTTCATTTTGATTTTGTTGTGAGAACTGGTATATGTGGTACTTGCACCACTTCTAAGCCCATGAGCTTCCATTAAATAGGCAATTCTATCCATCTCATCACTTTCAATATCAAGAAACAAACAAACAAAGAAACAGGCTAACAAGAAGTGGTGAGCTACGCTCACCTCAGCATAACTGTGGTAACTGCAGACACTTCAGCCCCTGCTTCGACTTTCAGTTGTCTGTGAAGACCAAAGTTGTGCTGTACTGCGATGTGTAAAAACTCTTTCTGCTCGCTGGTTGACAGATGTCTGGATTCATGTGGATTTTATTTATCCATCACTGAAAAGGGAGCGTTCCATATGTACACTTAGGGTGTTGTATGAACTGGTCTCTCATTGCCTCTAAAGATTAGTAATAATGTGGAGAGAAGGCTGAACTGTGCTAGCTTTCAGATTCTGAAAAAGAACATGAAACCAACTAGATGGGTACGCTTCTAGTTTTGGTTTTGTGATTCACATATATCATCCAGTGGGTAAAAGAAGAAAGTGAGAAATATCTCAAAGAAGTGAAGAAATAGTGCCTAGATTTAGAATTCAAATGCTATCCAGGTGCTTTTGCAGGGCTTATCAGCAGTAGCAAATGCTTGGGCAAAACAGAACAAGAAACTAAGCATGAGATACTGCAGAAGCCAAGACAATAAAGGCTAATGTGTTCGTCTCAAACATCAATAGCAGGGTGGCTGTGACACCAAGGACTGTAGGTAACAGCAGCCAAGGACTGTTGGCAGTAACATGCTGTGAGAAAGAACAAGATGTGACTGGACAAGGGGCCAGACGGAGGCAGGACAGCACTTTTCTGGGACGAATGTCCTTTTTCTAGCTTGGAGATAAACACAACCCAGTACGGCACAGAGAAATGAGGTGGAGAAGTAGCATAGACTGTAGAGCAGGGGGGAATCAAGACTGCCAAAGACCCCTGAAGCCCTCTAACCCATTTCCACAAAGAACTGGAAGTGATAACTAATTTGCATAGAAAGAGAGAAACCCACCTTCAGGGTGGCAACAGCTTCTCTGTAAAATGGTACTGCCCCCTCACAAGCCTTGGGCACACCCAGGACCTCAGACTTCCCATGGGCGAGACTAGGGCTGGAACTAGGACTGGTGATCTCTTCACCCTCCCTCCTTTTTTTTTCTCTTTTTTTTTCTTTCTCTCTCACCCCACCCCTTTTTCCAAAACCCACTGACATGTGCTTATACAGCAGGTCAGAGACAAACATAACAATTTCTATGCCAAGTGTGTAATTTACAAATAAAACTTAGGGGGTTTTTGTTGATCATCTGACTTTTGTCATTTCTTTTGACCGCAAGTATTTATCAATCCTGGGTGCTCCCTTACTCTTAAGGGGGGACACCATAGATATTTATGGCATGAATTCTCCACTGCTGCTTTCTTCTACAAAATTAAAATGTATTTATTGGAAAAACAGGTTTATTTCCACAAGTAAGAAACTATTTACTCAATGCTAGGGAAGATATATAAGTATTTTAATATTTATACGTTCTACTCAGAAATAATCATGGGGTAGGTAAACAATAATTTATTACAGAAATTAAGACATCTAAGTCCGTAAATGTATGGACAATATATGCAAATACCACGTTAAACTGCTCCACATTCCAGGATGCCTACAGTAGTTAGTGAACTTCCGTGGGAAAAAGGTATATGAATTAGAATTACCATTTTAAAACTGATGATTTCAAAAAAATTAATACAGAGAGAAAATTAAAAGTGTGCTTTGATCTGTTTTTGATAGTTTTTAATCTCCTCTCTAGCACAAGCCTGTTTCTTGTAACAGTGTCGGTGTTTCTATGGCAATTACTTTTATCTGATATAAACTCCTTTATGTCAATATATTTTAGGTGAAGAGCACAGTATATCTGATCTAGTTCCAATAAGAGGTATACAAACATGCCCTATGGAAAAGTGTTTATGGGATTAATGAGAAACCAAAGAATTAACTTGGTAAAACCACATCTACACAGAGAAGAATGCAGAGGTCAAAATTAGTGCTTTAGAGGAAAAGTTCTTAAGATACATGAAATTGCTCAACATGGTTTAAGACAGACAGAACTGTCCTTCCAGAAGTCTTTGAGGACAAAAATAAAATAAGAGTTGATCATAACACAAAGTGGTCATATATCATCATTGTACAGAATGTGAAATTTAATTGTTTCATAAGAGAGAGCGAACAAACCCACTGAAAGTGGGAAGAGAAAGCCTACTTTAATTGTCAAAGAAACCACTCAAAAGTATCAGTTATCACCCATTCAGTAAAATGTGTCATTCATGAAAGTTAAAAATACCTTTTATAGGCATATAAGGCATAAAACATTGAAGAGCCATAGCTGGGTCTACACAGACCAAGCCTTTCACTCTAACTGTCAAAATGTCAACTATTTGCTATTTCCAAAGCAGATTTCCTCTGCAACTCTATCCCTGCAGCCTCTCAGGTGTGACTATCACAACCAAGAGCTTTGTTCCAGGTTGTACCATGACACAGTCCTTCCTCTCCAGTATAGAGACGTGCAGGATGTACAAAGCAGAGGCTGGTATTTCTCCTGCTGCCCAGTTCCCAAGTCCTGGAGCAGGATCCAAGGCACTGATGAGCATATGAGTCAGATGTACATGTATGTTGGGGGGCTGACACAAGAGTGGCAGAGGGAAACCTGAGGGGAGCCCAGCCCAGCCCACCTGAATACTATATAAACATAGTAGAGTCCAGCAGTCTGGCAGCAGACAGCACAACATGGACAATCCAGTTTTTTTGGGATTTATCTGTCATTGTTTCTTTTTTTGGGGATGGGGAATGCAAGCCACTGAGAGCAAATGCCATCTTGTCTTTGTCTCAGCAGCCACACAGAACTGAGTTGAGGTGCTAAATACATTTTGTGTGTAAAGCATCTTCTCTTTTGTAAATTTTGTTTTTAATATTGTTGCCAATACTGTCCATTTCTTCTTCCTTAGCTGTTGGTTTTCTGTACATTTCTCTGCCTTTATCCCTCTCTCATTGGAACAGGGTGGGGAAAATGGGAGGGGGGGGGCTCATTTAGAGTTTAATTCCCAGCTGCTTTTTTAAACCACTGAAACAACTGGTCCAAAAGGTAAAAATTAGCAAGTTAAACTTATTCTATTATGCATCACAAAGGATTCCTTTTATTCTGCTTACAGCCATCTAAAATGCTAGGTATCCAGCCTATTATCATGCACTAACACCTCACAACTGCCAAAGGAAAAGGAAGGCAAATGTGTGATTCATCTCATCCTAAGACAGCAGTCTAACCCAGGACAGATGAACCATGTCACAGACAGCTTCTCTTTCTTCTTGTTATCAAGGTAGCCTTACTTAAGACTTGATATCTAACTACAGTATGGTTAAAATAAGGCAGATCAAAAGGGGGCAGTTAAACACTGTTCAGTGTCAGGAAGTATCTCTAAGCAAAGTACACATTGCGTAAAGTTTTCTTTTATTTCAGTGAAGTAAAGCAGTTTCCTATCACACATTAGTTCCAAGTCTATCAGCCATAACAAAACCTACATTGTCTTCTCCTAGAGAAGCACGCTACATTTGAGAAGCTAAAGCATGAGAAAGAAACCTATCAGCACAGCAAAATGGATACTTACAGAAACAGTTGAGCTGGGTGTATTTGTACCATAGCCAGAAGAAGGGAGAGAAGCCAAAGACCAGCGGCGACCATCAGTCCTGAAAGTTATGAAACAGTGGTTAGTCACATGAACACTGCAGTACCCTAATGCAGAGACATCTGTTGAAGTATTACTGTGTAAAACTGCATTCCAAAAGCATGATACAAATGGGGGTTTTAACAAACAGTATACTTTTCACAGGGGACCACAATAAACAAGCATTCACCAAGGATGAATTCTTTTTATTGTATTTTCCTTTATAGTTAAAAAACTATGAGATGAAACAACCATAAAGAGAATGAACAGCTCCACAGAATTGGTGTGTAATACAAACAGAAATGGACCACAAGAAGTTCACAACTTTTATGTCCATCAGATGAAAATTAATGAGAAGCAAATTTAAAAAATTGTGAACAAATGCAAACCACAGTGCTCTGAGCCACAGAATAACCACCGCAGTCTGATGGTAGTGCATTCTTCAGTGGTATCAGTACAGGAGACCAGCAAACTAGCAGGCTAATGATTAGGTAAAACCAAACCTAAACGTGTTACATACATAAAACCAGGAAAAACAAAACTTCAGGAAAAAATCATGCTCACTCAAAATGAAAAAATAAAATAAATATACAAATTATAACAAAAATCCAATTTATGTTCTTCATTGTCTGAGGTATCTATATAAAAACAACATGGAACTTGAACATTCAAAGTGGGGATTTTTGAGAAGGTAGAATTTACCTGTCATTTCGATGCCCATGACTGCAATACAATTGAATCACATGTGTTAAAAAAAGGCAAAATAATACATAAATAACAAAACAGGCAAGTTTTTATTAACAATTGGTATGATGGTGAAGAAAGGAGAACTGAGTATCTGTTTTACGAAGATCATCTCCCAAGTCTGATTGACACAAAAAGTCAAATTCTGAAGAACTGAAGATTAATTGAAGTGTAATTTTGAAGAACTGAAGTCATGTCAAATCAAGAATCTTAAAGCTATTGATGCAGCGGTTTAAGAGGTCCCTTCCTTCAAGCTAAATGTCTAAAAAGCTTCTTGCTTCTTTCCAATATATCCATTTATTCATCCATAAACTACAATCAAAACTCTGGGACTTTGTATATATAAAGTGTGAGAAAGGAACTACAGTATACATTATTAGTATTAAAATATGAAGAGCAGATGTGCTAGAAACTGCTAATTGTGTCAAATCTGAACTCTGGACAAAACTTCCACCTCTGCCATAATCTTGCTCTTAATTCATTCTTTTACATTCTCTTCTTCAGCCAGGTATGTAAGACATATCTCCAGATGAAAGCACCATTCTAAAAGTATCAAACAAGAACTTAGACATTATTTAAACATGGGTGAGACCCACGTATTCTGCATCTGTGCGAAAGAAAGTATTTGTATTTCCTAATTGAATAACTCACAGTGAACAGGGTACCTGCATCACACACAAAGGCCATCAACGGTGGGGACAGGCTATCACAGAAAGTTATCTGGGAGGCAAAGGTGGGAGAATAGGAGGCATTCATAAGGCATTATGGGAAAAAAGGGGACCAAGCCCCTACAGCATTTTCCCCTGAACTCTTGATGCACCACTTGCCTCTGTCCTAAAGTACGGTTTTACTCACTTCCCAGCAGCTCTAGAAAGTACAGCCCATCACTCACCCATGGGTTTGTAGATGCTGGACTTGCCTGTACAGCAGAAGTGGTGACTTCCAGATGCACAGGCTATTCCTGGGCACTGACCACCCCACCAGATGTGGGTAGAGGAAGGCAATCCTCCAGCTTAGTGCCAAGGTGCTGGGAAAGGCTGTCTCCAGCCCTGCCCACCTCTCTGGCTGGCAGCACAGCTCAGGGCTACCTCCCTGAGGCAGCTCCCTTTGCTGTGGCTGCTGCATGGCATGGCCAGCGCCTGATGAGAAGTGGCTACACTAAGAAAGCAGCTTCCTAGGAGGCTTCAAATAATTTCCTTTGCCTGTCTCACACTTTGCCAGCTTTTTGGTATCCCCACTGACGGGGGTGGCAGTGGATGAAAAAGGAATATCCATCCCCCAAACCATTGCCCCTGCTCCTTCAACATGCTCTATCACTCTCATCTTTCCCTTCCTTTGTATATCCATTAAATTTACAAAACGTAACAGAAAAGGCATAAAGTCAGAAGTCTGTTATCATTAACCACAGTGCATTTTACTATGAAAATTCACTCTACCACAGGTTATATGAAAGCAACCACAACAGACATACCAAATTCATATGAAAAAGTTGTACTAATGCAGTTTTAAACTTCATTGTCATAAAGCATTTTCAATGTAAACACAGAACAAAATCAATTTCCACAGAAAACTGCTCTAAATTTTTGTAGAGTCCCACTGAAGTGGTGAGCTACTTTCAAATCAGAGACATTTCCTTCAGTTAAAGAATCTATTTAAAGCTCATTACAGGGCTCTAGAGACGTCAAACTCCAAATGAAACACTGGTAAACAAAACCCTTTTCTTTCATTAATTCTGAATTTTAAGGTTTGCAAAATTATAATACTTTAAACTTTCTGTTGATTATGGGTGGGGAAGGAAAACTATTTCCTGACTGCTGTATTTCTAAGCAATGCTCGATCTTTCACATCTGCTTTTTCCGTTATAACCTATTTCTGGATTTAATGAATCTTTCTAAAAATATGCTCACAAACAAATGTAATCTCTGAAGAGATAGCATCTCTAACAAAAGGAAACTATCAAGAGGAAGTAGATTCAAAAGAAATACTCAACTTTCTTAAGATGATAAAAAAGCAGCATTGCAAGCTATTAGAAAGATCTACTGCCACAAATAAATTAGATTCAGATGAAAAAAATATTCAAGTTTTCACCCCTTCGCAGCTTTAAAAATAAGTTACACCATTTCCTTGCACTTATTTTTGGTAATTTGTGTGTGCTAGTTTACTGATCTCCCAAAATAAAGTAACTAAAACTTTACAGGCAAGTTATAGCTCACTGCAAACCCAACAGTTAAATGTCTGACACTACTTAAGCATTCTAATTTCATGTTTATATATATACTTCTAGGTAAACATATAAACTCTTCCTACCTTCACAGACTTAAGAGTTAATGAACATATTATTTGAAGTAGGGGGACAATGAAGTGATGGGGAACCACACTGGCACAAACAGGCAGTATACCATGACATGTTTCAACTTTGGTTATGGTTCATTTAATAATAATTTACTTCATATTCACTTTAGATCTTCAAAAATTCTACTAACATTAATTAATCCTCACAACACTCCTGTGACAATGCTGATTCTCTCACAGATATTGGTACAGATATTGAAACACGTCAGTAACAGGTATTCACGGCATGGCAATGGTATTACTGCTGACAGTAAAATCATACCCTGAAATCAGGACCTGTATTAGAGTGATCTTATAAGCAATGCATTTCTTACATTATTAAAAAAATATAAGAAGAAACCTTCCAGTAGTTTTAAAATTTCCTATCTCAGTAGATAAGACAACAATGTCTGAATCAGATTGATTACAATTAAATCACTGATCTATTTTTTAAATGCAAAAAGATATGCTTGCATTGCATCACACATTCATTAATTTGTTGCCCCTGAAGTTTAAAAGAGTTTGCATAAGTGAGCTAATAATTACTATTCTAATTGATAGACCTGAAAGATGTATTTGCAATCACCTTTTATATCTGCATCCAAAAACATTTCCACTGCAAAATGTGTGTTGAATACTACAAACAACTTCTTACCTTCGTGCAAAAGAAAAGTGGGCTGAGGCACTGGGAGAGAAATTCCTAGGGCTATCTTGAGGACTGTTTCCTGTTGGAGATGATACACAAAAAAATTATTGTTAGAGGGTCGGGTGAAGAGAAGCCACTAAAAAACATTTAGACATATTAATGCATGCATTTCCAGCAGGTTAGAAATGAATTTCAGAATTTGTTCTCTCATAGTCTCTCTGAAAATAAATTCTGAAAAAGAATCTTATTTTGACTCATGTTTCATTTATACTGGATTTTAGTGACTGGATTTTGTAACCCATAGACAATTGTTCATTTAGCCTTTTAACCTGAAAATTCTCAAAACAATTTGATAATTAATGTTTAAAGAAACCAGCACATTAGCTTGAAAGAACATGTTTTTAATGTCAGAAAAAAAGCTTGTTTTTTTAAATCACACAAAGTATTGAAAGATAGAAAAACCATTAGATTTAGACCTTATACGAAGTCTCCACAGCATTTCCACAGGAGCTTTGCAATTTTTTTTCCATTGCTCATTTTTTCTATCTCCAAAACAAGCAGACAAAACACACCAAACTGCCTTTTTTTAACCTTAAGTGCATTTTGTGAACAAGTTTCAACTTTAGGGTCAGTTACTCCTTCCTATTTGAACACCTGATCTCCTGTGGGTGAGCATGAGAGCAGAAAGGCAGCAGATGCTGAGAGCTGCTCCTGCCACCTCCATCCCTCAGCCCTACGGTTACAGGAGAAACCATTTTTGCAGAAGGAATAAAAATGACCTCTAAAAAACCCAGAAACTCTACAGAATAAAACCAAACAACCAAACAACCAGACACACACAAAAAACTCAAATAAACCCCAACAAACCTCCGTCAAAAAGCCAAAAGGATCCAATTTAAAGTAGCACTGGCATACATCTAACAATCAACCTTTCCTCAAACTTTTCTTCAAAATTACTGTAGCAGCAATACATTAAAATAAAAAAAATTTATGTACTTGTTGTAGCATTTTATTTTTGGATATAAATGAGACTGTAACAAAAGCAATTGGTAAACAAATAGCTCCTATGTAGCCAGCTAAAACCAACATGAAATTGTTGAGGGGAAAATTACTACCTGTGCATGAGAAGGTCAGCACAATAGATTGAGTCCTTAAAGGGCTTCAAGTGGCCTTGACTGCCATTCAAACATTTGAATTAACATTGCATTTATCACAGTGATGCCCATAACAGATAGCCTTAATTCTATATGAGAAAGCATAATCATCGAGCGATTAGGTAGCAAACACAGAGATCAACACACATCGCCACACTACTCCTTCTTTTTCTGTGTAGAAACAGATGGAAGATGCTTTCTGACCTGTGCTTAAATCTCATCTGTGCAGCTGCTCTTCCCACAGCCCCAAGAGACACAGACTCCACTCCCACTGGCCAATAGCCCCGAAGTTTTTTTTGCCCGTTTATCTATCATGGCAGAACTATATCCTTCCTATAGTCTCTCTGTCCCCTCAAGACCCCAGCTTCTTCATTACCCTTCAGACACTTCTGAGGGCCTCAGTAATTTCAAGGTGGTAGACTTTTGCTCCCTGAATGGGTTAGAGCAGAGGGAATCTGAAGCCACAGATTCCAATCTTTACTTGGGGACTAAAGAAATTTATTCTTATTCTGCATCAGCTGTAAACACCAAATTACTGAGAGCAACAGTTCATTTAATTTAACAGCTAACTGAATATCTTCTTCTGTTACCAGAGCTTATTTTAAAAAGATAAGCTAAAAAAATTGCAACACTGCAGATAAAAATATGGTCACAAACTTTAACTGCTGCACTAGAAAAATATCACCTGTAATTTGGAGTGTATTGTGGACTTAGATAAGTAAAAAAGACAAAAAAGCTACCTTGAACTCTGACAGAAGAGCACAGATTAGCCTTAACATAATGAGACAGAAACTGCTTTTGACAGGAAACAGTTTTATGTATCAGAATATGGAGCTTTGTATCCAATTACTTTTTTCTTTTGCTAGCTGAAGTTATACATGGATATGTTTTTAGCACACATTAGGGACATGCCTCATTGTCCATGAGTTAAAATATATGCAAAAACTTCACAAAGAAGAAAAAATATGGTTAAATAATGCAGCAATTTTATAGTTATCTGTGTGGATTTGGATTTGTGGAGACACAATGCTGCAAACTATGTTGCTAGAAGCAACAAAGATCACTTCCTTAGAGACAAAATCTGAAGAAGTCAAAGTCTTACTCAGGAAGAGCATCAGATCCTGTTATTAGAAAAATCAACTTGCAAGCATTGCTTTCAATAGCAAATCAGCTTTTAAAATAACAAGACTGATGACGCCATACACATAATACCTGATACTAAATCCTGAAGGTTTATCTAGAAGTCGTAAGAACTCAGACAAACCTGGAAAGAAAGAATGAAAATACAAAGCCCTAATGACTGGAGAAACAGCTAGTGCTATTACAGTTTTAAGGTGTGGTGTTCCACAGGAGCAAGACAGTTGGAAGCAGAGTCCTATATGTGACCTCCATCCATCACAGCATTCATCCACCCATCAGTCAATACCTGGGAGACTTTCAAATAAAACCCAGTGCCAGTTAATTCTCTGTCCGTATGTGCAGTGCTTGCCTATGAGTGAAAGCCTACAGTTCTTCTGCATCTGCTTGTATTGTATGTTTTATTCCTATGGTACCTCTAGGTGACTGAGATTACTGCTCATGTTTCTGATCTACTAAAGTAAACTGGACTGGTGGTCAGACGTTAGATAATTAACTCCAGCATCCTCTGGGAGACACAATGAATAGGCTATCAACATACCAAAACAATACTCTGCTTCATGACAACACACAGGGCAGCTCATTTTGCAAGCACCTATTGTTAAGAAAAGTGTACCAAGACAATTAAACTGCAATTGTTTTGCAAGTAGCTTCAAGAAATCCTGTGTTTTTGCCACAGAGGAAAGACGTTTGAAATATTCTAAAAAAGCATACTACAGTCACTGTGTATTACTAATGTATTTTAATAGCTGTCTACTTACAAAATATAAGAGTTTCAGATGCGATGACTTTCTGTTAGTACAGAGGAAACACCAGATTAATGATAATTGTTATCCCAAATTCCTAATGGAGCAAAGACAAATCCAGTTCAAAGTTTTTTAAAATGTATCACAGTACATCAGTGCCACATTAATACAATATAACAGTGGGGCATACATTTCTCTGTGTCAATTAACATGGTGATGCACCCAGACTGTGAACTGAACAACACATAAGACATCATCCACCTGCAGTTACAGGTCTGACTTTCTTACCATAACAAACAGCTTCAATCAGCAGAACATACAGCTGGGCAGTAGAATCATTCTGAATACTTCTGCAGGTGATTTCCAAAAAGGTTGACTCATGTGAGTAGCTCAGGATATTTAAAAATCTGGATTAACTACGCCTGAAACCAGCAAACAACTTTCCCCAGCTATGGCACGGAAGGTCTGCATGATCCTTAAATCCATCTACGAGAAAGCTCTACACGTTTAGACCAATATTTAAATACTGGGAGTGCTATGTTTTTATGGGATTTAATTTCTATCTGCGTGTAACTTACCACTTAGATTTTCCTCTCCTATCCTTAAACTAGAAGAAGATGATTTGAAATTTCCATAACCGTTTACTTCACCCAAAAGCAAGACTAAATAAAAAGTTTCGTTTAGCAAAATTATTTTTATAATTCTACATGTGACAGAAATCAGAGCAATTGATACTGCATTATTTTCATGTCTGTTTCCTTTCAAAATCTGACATTCAGAACCCTGCTTTATACCCCAGCTTTTAGCATTTCCTTACTTCACCACCCATAACAGGGGGCCACATTTTTTTACAGTCTTTCTTTCCCTTAAAAAATATGGTGCAAACAGCTTAGTCGATTACTGGGCTTCAACGTTGCTAACTAAAGTACACCTCTCAAACAGAATTATCTGATGCAAGCAGTGAGTCTTGACATACAGAGAGCAGAGTATGAACAGCCAGCACTCTATCAGTGTCCACCTAGAAAGGTTTACACAAGCCTGAAAAATCTGAGCAATAGGATTACAAGTGGAGGTAAAACCTTCTTGAACTTTAATTTTGCTTTAGGGAATTGCATCATGTAATCCCATTTTGAGAGACTGATGTCTCGAAGCATTTTGGGGGGGCATGTGTGCTGAAGGCAGGAAAGGTCAGGCCTTACCCTGCCCCGTACACCCCCAGCCCCCCAGAGCCTGTATCCCAGCCCAACAGAGATGACAGTCACTGGCACAACACAGGCAATGCCCCACACTCCACCTCTGGAGCCCCTGACCCAGCTCCTGGGTGGCCAAATGACTTGAAATCCTACCTGGGGGAAGGGCCCAGGAATGCCAGGGGTATTTAAGGCTGAACACAAGGCCACTGCATTGTCTAGACTCTACCTCCTCAGGGAAGTTCTCCCTGAACACCGCTGGAATCCAGGGGTTGGTTACTGTATGTGGGCTCTTCTGTGTCTTTTCTGTCTTTTCCTCCTTCTTCTAATTCCCTCTTCTTAGAATTTCTGAGTAACTTAAAATCTTAGTTTGCTAAGTTGAATAGGCCAAGTCAACACTTTGAGAAGTGTTCTTTCTATGCTGACTGAATGCTGCATTAAGCCTTTTGCCCAAGTTCTTTGATTTTCTAAAGTTGCCAGTGAAGTTCTTTTTGTTGTTTTGACCTCTTGAGAATATCTTGTCGGTATTTCACCCATGTATACAGCTCGGGGCACATGAACCACTGTAAGCCCTTTTAAAAGCTTTGTTGAGCAAATCCTTTGGGGCCTTACATTTTAAATGGCACAGTTGGCAGGATACTCTTGAGATGACAAAGAGGTATTTTATTTGAAGGCAACTGGTCATCAAAGAATAAAAGAGAAGTTAATTTTTGGTTGAAAGTGATGTTCTCTGGCAGGAATGTCATGGGACTCCACTTAAAGCCAGATCTGTCCTGCCCTCCTGTTGTAGAGTTGTTGCAAGTTTACGAAGCTTGTCCAGACCTAGAGAGATGTGGGCTGAGAAAAACTGGCAAAATCTGCAGCTGCAGAGCAAATTGAAACTAATTGAAGCAAAAGAAGGAAAAAAAATCCCTGAATCCTTGTAAGAGACAAGACCTGGTATCCACATGGGTGGAGACTGAACTCAGAGTGAAATATGTTGGGGAGCAGAAACAGAAAGAGCTGACTGAGTTGCAAATTGTCTTGGAGGCTGAAACAATGGCTCACCTCAGGAGGAAGCAGGAATTGATAGCCCAAAAGAAGATAGTGAAAAACCTGAGAAACCAGTTAAACAAGGTTGCGCAAAGCCAAGGAGCTTTGGAGTTGCAAATTAACACTGCTGGGGTAGGTGTGGAGAATGAAACAGGGTCCTCCATCCGGGGGAGGAGTTGGGCCTCCCCAAACATGATGTCACTCCCTTCAGCCCTTGGGACGAGTTTGATGCAGCAGAGTCCAACCCTGGGGGATTGGATGGATGGGGGGGGGTGGGGGAGTGGATGAAATAAAGCTTTCCAAGGAGAAAGCATATGCTGAAGGACCCTTTCCCAGTGCCCAGGGAGCAACCTATTGTGTGAAGAGTCTGGACCTCTTGGATGGAGGAGAACTCATCATCACCATCACAGCCCAGTATGTGCTAAAATCACCAGGAGTGTGGAAAGCAGCAGTCTTCCAGACAATGCACGACAAACAGCTGGTCTTCTCCCATGTTATTGCTATTTACTGCAAAATTTAGGGATCAAGACTGAGAAAACAAACCCTTGGCACCAGCTCCAGAAAGTGAGCTGGGAGAGTGTGGTGAATTCAAATAGTAAAAAGCTCACTGGAAGTAAATGGAAATTCAGTTTCCCTTCATTTGCAATGACGCTTTGCAAATTGCTGCTCCAATTCCTTCTGGTGGCAGTGATATCAAGCCTTGCTGCCGCTAGAGGCTGGAGGCAGAACTGCTGCTGCTGGAGAAACCATAACCTTTTGGGCAAGAATACTTTAATCATGCAAGCTTGTTGGCTTAGTCTCACTAATAACTCTGAGTGTTCAAGTATACTCTCACTAGTCAGAAAATTGGGTGTATGTCCACCCTCACTAGTCAGAAAATCGGGTGTATGTCCAGAAGTGGAATAAAGAGCTGCTTAAGCAGAAATGGAAAGGACTTTTGACCACCCCCACAGATGTGAGACCTACAGCCAGAAACTCCTACGTTACAGGACAAAAGTCAGCTACAGACCAGAAGGAACCAAAATGGACAGATCTGTTGCAAGTGAAGCTGCAATAAAACACTAAACTTTAAAATTAAATACACTAAATGGTTTATCTTTTTCGTATTTTCAGAACAATGTCCCCAGCATGGCAGTATGGTTGTTAGCTCCTGGATTAGTTAACCAACCTAGCAGGAACTTGTACCTGATAACTGCAAGAGCAAGTATGGTTTCAAATGGCAGAGGGGCAAGAGAACAAGAAAGAAGGAGGAACAGTATCCTTTTCCCTAAGGACCACTCTAACATCACACATAGAACCAATACCACATTAATAGCTGGCTTATGGACTTGAGTCTAAATTTGCAAAATAGGATGTAACTGAATGTATAGATCTCACAAAAAACATTTTACCTAAAGGTGAAAAGGTATCAAAAGGAGGGCTGGCTTCTCAAAGTCAAGCCTGCCTACACGGTGCTAAGAATTCTCATCAGTATTATTAAGGCACTAAGTAAGTTAAATACCATAACTTTTACCTGATAAATTTTATTAGTGATCGTCTCATTTTTGATGTCTTCAAAGTTTATTTTCACTGAATGTTATTTTTAGTTTGATTAAAAGATCAATGAAATTTTCTGTGGCTAAGAACACAAATACCAGATAGATAGTTCCTCCTTTTGAATTAGGTCCAAGTGCGACAGTTTTCTCCTTCTAGAAGTGTTCCATGAGACAATGAAGTGTCAACAGAAGAGTTGCTTTTCTTTGCTGCATCAAGTGTTTACATGCTTTTATCTTGACAAGTTTTAAGGTATTTATATACATATATGTTTATGTAAATTTGTTATCAGCAACATTTGAAAAAGTTTGTATTTTTTTCTGATTGCCACAGTCAGTGGAAAAGATTTCTCCCTATGTGAGTGTTAGGAGCTCACATAGGACTTCATATGGTTACAGAATCACATGTGTACCTCTTCTCAGAACAAAGCATAAAATTACCGAGGGAAGTAACAGAAAGCAGTAACAGTAAGCAATGTGTAAAGCACAATTGTGTGCAAGAAGAGGATCCTGAAATGTTGGTGGCCCCTGGAAGGAAAGAGAAAAGGGATTCACAAAGGAACTGAAGCAGCAGCTGGAAAGTTCTCTCCAGCTGTAGACAAAGGAGGAGTTAAGTGGTTAACAGAAGAAGAAAGATTTTGCATTTGAGGACCACTGCATGGTTTGTAAAGTTGAAAAGGTATTTGGTCTGAACCAAGGATCCTAGCTAATATGATATCCTGAGGAGGCTAGAATGTCTCCAATTTTGTTATATCTTTAGCTCCCACTCCTGAGGCAAGTTGGGCTATTATGCACAATTTTTACTAGTGCAGTTTTCCCATGGTGTCCACTGACCTTCAACAGGTTCTGGGGAACCTCCCAAAACCTGGCTGGTGGGAGGCATAAAGGTGGTAGTCTGGTATATGTATATTTGTTTGGGCTATGGTGATACCTGGACTGAGCTGTAAGATCACAGACTCCAAAAGGCAAGGCGGCCTAAGTGGATCCTTTAGAGGTTGTACAAGGAGTGCAGTGCACTGCACTATCAATAAAAAATAGACTCCTAAGTTGAACCCACCATGCTAAAACTGAACTTGTGCAGCTCACAAGCCCAGCAAATATCAAAAACAGTTTTATAAAATTGTCTAACATTTGGGAATGTTAGACCTCACCGAAGAACAGTGGTGTCTCAACAAACACAAAGGAAATCACTGACCAACCTACTGGACTCTTTCACCACACCTCAAAGACTGGTTCATGGACTCTCCCCCCCTGTATCGTGGTTTACATTGTACCTTGCCTGAATTTTAGAGCCTCATGGGGTCAGGGAGATGACCTGAATAGACGTATATTAACTAGATTTATGCTTTTGATTATTGAGATAGTAATTGCCAATTATATGAAAGTCTGTATACTTTCCTCTTCCTTCCTTTCTGCTTTGTCTGCAAGATTAGGTTCCCATTGCTGCCACAAGAGAAAAGGTAACACTACTGTCGTCCCAGTCAGTGTCTCTAGCCATGGGATGGTTGTGAGAGACTGGAAAGACTGATGTCTCGAAGCATTTTGGGGGGGCATGTGTGCTGAAGGCAGGAAAGGTCAGGCCTTACCCTGCCCCGTACACCCCCAGCCCCCCAGAGCCTGTATCCCAGCCCAACAGAGATGACAGTCACTGGCACAACACAGGCAATGCCCCACACTCCACCTCTGGAGCCCCTGACCCAGCTCCTGGGTGGCCAAATGACTTGAAATCCTACCTGGGGGAAGGGCCCAGGAATGCCAGGGGTATTTAAGGCTGAACACAAGGCCACTGCATTGTCTAGACTCTACCTCCTCAGGGAAGTTCTCCCTGAACACCGCTGGAATCCAGGGGTTGGTTACTGTATGTGGGCTCTTCTGTGTCTTTTCTGTCTTTTCCTCCTTCTTCTAATTCCCTCTTCTTAGAATTTCTGAGTAACTTAAAATCTTAGTTTGCTAAGTTGAATAGGCCAAGTCAACACTTTGAGAAGTGTTCTTTCTATGCTGACTGAATGCTGCATTAAGCCTTTTGCCCAAGTTCTTTGATTTTCTAAAGTTGCCAGTGAAGTTCTTTTTGTTGTTTTGACCTCTTGAGAATATCTTGCCAGCATTTCACCCCATGAACAACCGTAAGCCATTTAAAAACCTCATTGAGTGAGTTATTTGGGGCATTATACCCATTTACAGATTTATTCAATCCCATCGAAAAAGTCAGGTTTGTCTCTGCCATACTTGGTGGACAATTCTTTAAGACCCCTCAAGTTCCAGCATATATGGCCAGTATGTGCTTCTCTTCCTATTCTATGAAGAGAAAAAAAAAACAAAAAAAAAAGGCAACTCTGGTTTAGATGACAATACTATCTTCCAGTCTTCCCTTGCTAAGGAAAGCAAATATTGTTAAGCCTTATGCAGAAATCTACATTCTATCCCACCAGCCCTTCTCCCCACATAATCCCACCTGAACATGTATGACAATAAACGTGTGCAGTATGACAGATGAAATCTAACCAGGACATTGTACAGTGGCATGAAATTTTCCCAAATTAAATTGAAAATTACTTCCTCTATACATCTTCTGAGATTCAAAGCTGCACTAGACTGTTCCTTGAAAACATCATCCTATCCAGAAAACGCAGTCAGATCCTCACCAAAACTTCTTGTAATATGTGTGTTCACAATTTATCATTGACATTTCTGTTACAGACCCTCCAGTACAGAATGATGCATATTGCAACATAACTTCATACTTTTTTATTCCAGTCCTTGAAATCATTCTCTCACTTCAACACAGCTTCCCCAATGCTATTTCACACTGGATGTCTTCCAAATTTGTATCAGCTACAGTAATTTTATGTAAATGTCACTTATGAGAAGAATAAAAAGTTTTTGGCCACAAAAACAAAACCTGATGACTCTACTGATAACCTCTATTCCCACTTTATAATATTCCTCATTTTAGCAAAGGCTGTCTGTCTTTATACCCTTAAACAATTTCCTACTAATCTTACAATTCTTGTCCTAGTCATCTCAGTTGCACCGCATGGAATATTCTTAAAATACAGACAAATAAAATTTACAGCATTGCTCCTAACAGCTGAATCTTGCTCCTTCAGCAGATACAATTAAAAAGCACATGTGACTATTAATCATTAGAGGTTAGTATTACCCACATGAAGAAGAGTTCCTGTGACTACTGAGGTGGGGACATCTGAACGCCCTGACTTGCTGAGATTATAATCATTCACTTTGCAGGCTGGGTGGTGCAGATGACCTACCTACACAGCATCAGACAGCTAGAAAAGCCCATTAATGACATGGGCATCAGGTACCATCCAAGCTAATGCTGAAACCCTTAGTTTCCCACAAATCTCAATGTATTCAACAGCTCATGGAAAATCAGAAGTACTTTTCAGCAGGTTTAACATCTTCCAGCCCAAATACTAAAGGCAAAGGACGTCCAAACAACTAACTTAAGACAGTTGCTAACAATTATGAGCCTGAAGATATTACCTAGCATGTTCTCTATTTTTGCAAGAAACAGAAACACTTTATGTAGCGAAAGCTGATACTGTGTGATCTTTACATGTATGCATAAGGCATAGCAAGAGAGTTCAGCTGCAAACTTAAGTCCGACTTCCCAGAAACAAATTATCTCTGCAAGTGGATATAGGTCCTGCATAGAGGAAAATGGAATTGCATATATGGGTATTAGCAATTAACATACATAACAGAGATATATAATAGCTGCTGTACACACTGTCTTTTTCCTATCCCCTTTATTATCCTCAGTCTCAGACCTTACACCTCTGTGTGCTCCCAAGCCTTTGACTACTTACTGCTCTAGTAACTCTTCTGTACAGCCCAGGAGCTTTTATGTCCACTGATGTTCACAAACGAATCTGCCCCTACCCTGACAGGTGCCACTCATGCACTACTTGCACTCTGCACAATCCATTTACTTCATCAGCGCAGTGCTGTCTCACTGCCTCTCCCTGACATGAATCTGAGTATGACTGGAATGGTAAGGCTAACAGTTTAAAAATTCCATGTAAGAACTCAGTGTTTGTCCAAATCAGCTTGCATCTGTAAAGATTAACAATAAACTCCCTTGTAGGAACAATCTCCTATTATCTCCAGAGCAAACAACGGAAACGGGGGGGGGGGGGCAGGAATTTGCCTGAGATCTCTATATTAGACTTTCTCATATGGGGCAATTATTACTACCCTAAACCTGGGCCACTCAAACCTGGTCCTCCACAAAGAACATCTGTCTAAACCAGAGAATAGCTGGTGCCTCCAGTTCAGACTGCATTTGGATGAGAAACAGGACTACAAGGAAGAACACGGGTATAAAATGCACCTTGAAGAACTATGCTTACATTCAAGATGCTCGTTCTCTAAAATAGAGCAATCCTATACATCCAATCTGTTTCGGCTAACACAAATCTAGTTTATGATTAAACAGTAGCTAACTAAACTCCAGCAGATCTGAAGTAATGGCACATTGCTTCCAAAGGTGCAGCCAGACCTCTAAATGATTACTCTGCAGATTATCAAAGATGAAAATATTCTCAAGCAAAGCCACAGGTACCAGCACGAGTGCTCATGCAGTGCACTCTAGGAGAGCTCCACCTTGAGATTCCAGAACACACCTTCACTCACTTTGCTACATTTGACACAGAGGGCTCACAGCACTTTTCTATCCTCAGACATGGGAGGTCTTGGGGGAAAAAAACCCAAGTAGTTTAATCTAGTGGTCCAAATAAAACCTTCTCAAGTATGACATGCAAACAGAGGTAACTAAGTATGTATTTGGCTTGCTCTCAACAAGCAATGAATTAACATCGAAGGGAAAAGGTTGTTACGGAATCCAAGACGTCCTCACAAGGGTTAAAAAGACTCACTTCAGATGCTGCTGGGGCAATGAATTCCCAAGCAATGCCAACAATCTCATCAGGACTATACACAAAGCTGAGGATAACACTAAGGACTATCAAGATGATAACTAAAAGGAATTGATCTTGGGTGGATTTTCAAGAGTGTGACAATTTTCATTACATTCAACTTGAACAGTCTAGAGTAAAGAGTATACTGATTTCAGCTGGGATAGAATTTTCTTCCTAAGTCCCTGGTACCGTGCTGTGTTTTGGATTCAGCATGAGAGTAATGCTGGTAGCACACTGTAGTGGTTTCAGTTTGCCTATTCAGGTTTGTGGCTAAATACCAGCACACTTACCTAAATTTACTTGATTGTTTGTTGTGAGATGAGGATTAGGAGTAGGCAAAGCAGGCTCAAACTTTATAAAGTATAAAGCAACTTCATTAATATACTTAAGACAAAGGGAAAGAGAAAAAAAAACTAAGAAAAACTAGAACAAACTCCTCAGACCACCCCTCTTTCTCCCACTTCTCTATTTCATTCTCCTTGACAACATACAAAAGACAACACTTCAACCTCCAGTCAGTTTATCACTTCAGAAACAGCTCTTGTTCCAGTTCATTTAGGGAGAGAAGTTTCTTTTGTTTACACCATGGATTTTCTGTAAGAAAAATACAGTTTTTATGGGTCTTCTGCCTCAGCATCAGCCACTGCCCGGAGCAAAGTCCAGCTTAATGGTGGATCCCTCCCACACCAGTAGCCTTCCCACAGCCACTTGGGTGGGTTATGAACAGTCTACAGGGTACCTGTTTTAAGGATGCACAGTTCAATTGCAGCAACAAAGAAAATCTCTTCTGTGCTTAGCAACACAGGTTCTCTTGACAACTCAGGTTCTTTAGCATTCCCCCTGGGACCAGGGCTCTGGGTCACAACTTCTCTTCTCTCTTGGTTCAAGCTTCTTATCAGCTGTACTTTTTCAATACCTACTTGTCTTTATTCAGGTATTTCAGTTCATCGGCTGCAATAAGAACTTTACATCCCTTTTTTGGACTATATCTTCATATATTACAGGGAATTTATTAGCTCAGTCTCCAACCATGGTTCTCTAAAAAGAGTTTTCAGCTTCACTCTCGAAGCACTTCTCATGCTCCTCCCTGTAGGTATTAGTTCTGCTTTCCTCACTGACTGTAAAGTCTTTATGTTGCACCTATGCAGATGTCCTCACTCGCTCCTCTCTCTGCAAGGAAGGATGGGTGTCTGCAAGTGTAGTCCAGGCATGGACAGAGTTAATCTCTCTCTCTCTGGCAGTGTGAGGATCACGTGCTCTCTGCCGGGCTGTTTGAACAGGTCCCAGCTGGATGCCAGACGCTCTCAGAGTCTCTGTGCCTGGCTCTGCGGAGCTGGCTCGGCCTGCTGGGGCCATCTGGGCCCGGGGTGACAGGGCAGGGCCTGGCCCGAGCTGGATGGAGCCAGCCCGGTCCTTGCCTGGCCCGGAGCAGGGGCCTGGCCCTGTCTCGTGTAGCTGACATGTTGGCTGAGCTGTACCTGCTGGAAATTCCAGCCGGTTTCCTCCCCCATTCCTGGCTGCAGCAGCACGGCCTCCATAAACCTCCCTTCCCCCACCCCCTCCCTCCTTTGGAAAGGGCGGGGCCCTTACCAGCGAGAGAAGCAGGAGCTGTTCCTCTCTACACAGCAGCAGCAGGTCCAAAGAGGAAGAGCTTCCGAGAGTCTCTGCTTATATATGGTTTTTTCCCCGAAGGCGGATCAACTTTTTAATTGGTTCATCTACATATCTTGATTATTAGCTCTCTCTCCCAGGAAGGAAGTTATATTCCTTCCTGCAGCATAGATCACTTCCTAGATTTTGACCCCTCCTGCCTAACCCAGGACACACACTGATGTTTTAGCTGTTGCTGAGCAGTGCTTACCCTCAGCCAGGGACCTTTCAGCGTCCCGTTCCCTGTCAGTGAACACAAAACACCAAGAGGGAGCATGGCCAGGACAGCTGACCTGAACAGACCAAAGGGATGTTCCATACCACAGAACATCATGCCCAGGATGAAAACTGGGGAGAGCTGGCCAGGAGGGGCTGACTGCTGCTGAGGGGTGGGCTGGGCATTGGTCAGCAGCTGATGAGCAATTGTACTGTGCGTCACTTGCTTCTCTTGAGTATTATACACCACTCTCTCCTTTTCATTACAATTATTATTGTTGTTATTATTATCTTCAGTAGTAATAATGCATTTTAACTTTTTTTTTGTTACAATTATTAAACCGTTCTCGTCTCAACTCACAAGTTTTACTTTAAATTTTTTTTTCTGATTTTTCTGCTTGCTGTAGGGGATGGTGTGAGTGGGTGAGCAGCTGCTTGGTACTTGTTATTGGAGGTCCTTATCCCTTTGTTGTGCTTCAACCCCAGCTGGCAACTAAGACGGTACAAATATTAAGAACCTAATCCACTAAAATAAGAGCAATTAATGGCACTCTTCAGTAAGGGCAACAGCAGGCTCTCCCCAGAGATGGATGGAGCACCTGAGACTAGGAAGTACAGTAGTCTGATCCAGTACCCCAAGAAAAATGGATCTGTCAGTATTGACGGTACAAAACAAGAAGCCAAAACAGTTTTACAAAAGCATGAACAATAACAATCATGCATTTTTCCATCTGAATGACTCAAATCATAGCAGATGATATCTTTAATTTTCCCGTTTCATGGAATCAGTAAACTGCCCAACGAGAAACCTCTGGGCACTTCCTTTCCATAACCAAAGGAAAGTGACTTCAGAATATATCCAGACCTTGAAAACAGCTCCAGAGATCTCCCTCCCAGTTTCTTAGCTTGAAGCAAATGTGACTGTTCTTAAAATTATGCCAGAAGACAGGCCATTCCAGGACAATCTGATGCCCGTCTAACGTATCAAGCCCAAGTTCAGTTAAATTTCCAATACATTAAAACACAGTAAAATGTAATCTTGCAGCATATGAACAGAAGTAATTGAGTATTGTAATTTCTGTCCTCAAATGCCATTAAGCATACATCACTGTTTCTAAGCATATTTCCAAGCAAATACATGTTTCTAATCACATCTGAACAAGAACTGCCAGGTGGAATTCTACCTGACCTAGGACTCAGCTGGCAGACATGAATGTTCTCACTCTCTATGTTCAAAACAGCTCCTACTTCCTACTACTTCTACTACCTCTCCTTGCTTCGGAAGCAGAAAATTCTGTGTTTTAAACAGTGCCCCTGAGGACCCCAAGGAATGGAAGGTAAGATGAAGTGACTAGACCCTTGTAAAGTGGCCACACATGTTCATCAGTGCTTTTAACTCAAGGAAGCATGTTACACTTTCTCTAAACCAGGAAGCAAAGTAACAAAACCAGACACAATAGAAGTAAGAGAAAAAGAGGACAGAGAATACTTCCCAATGTACATATAAAGATGCTCAGGTGAAACAGGAATGAAACAGCCAGGAAAGTTGACTGTGTTTGTTGCAGCCTCTCCCCTACACTCAAGAGGACTGCTGCACAGAACTGATTAAGAAAATAATGACACATCAAAAGGTGCATTGTGAGGAAGCCAAAGGTTTCTAGGACAGATGATACTGAAAGAGTTCTCAATGGCTAAAGTTTCTAGCTTTCTCATCAGTTAGACTGAGTCCCTTAAAAGGCAGATGCAAGAATCAGGATTTTCCTTCGACAACCCAGTGACAAGAAATTGTGCAATGGTCTCACAAAGTTACATCAGATATTAGCATCCATGCAGCCTGATCCTCAGCCAGCACTCACCTGGGCAGATTGCTTGAATGAAACAGAACTCTTAACAACACACAAGAAAAACCTCTCTAGAGCAGGTACTCTCCAATATCCTCCAAATTCTGCATAATCTCACTAGAATATATTTCTCAAAAATGCAAAAATACACTTCAGCCAAGAATAGTTTGATGAATAAACCAGTTTTCAGTAAATCACTGATACTTTGCTGCACATTCAACTGCCTACATGCCCCTCAGGGACTGGAAACTCTTTTGTCTGCCTCGCCCTCTTCTATTGTTTCCTCTTCCAACAGCAAATGTTAGTAAGAAATATATGAAGGTTTTAGAGGATCACCTCCAGTCTCTCTAAGACTTAAAGCTTGAGGTACATGCTCCAGGCAGATGATCTGGCTTTATAAAGCAGCAGGCTGTAAAGTAAAAACTTCCAATTTAAAAAACTTTCCTAGCAGAATCTCAGATTCAAAAGACCCTAAAATCATCTATAGGTGGACAGGAGATGTTCCAGGTTCTCTCAGTGGAGTCAAGGAGGCCTCTTAGACTTAGAGTGATTCCTCTCAGCCAAGGAGGGCCAAGAAGAATAAACCCAGCAAGCTAAACAGCACACACAGTCTCTTGTCACATCCCTCTACTACACTTTGCAAGGAAACAGGCCTTCAGCACAGGCCACCACAGAGGCAGGGAGGCAATCTGAGTGTGCAGAAGCTAGGGCAGTTTAACTACCTGGCAGCTCTGACAACAGAAGTAACAGGATAAATATAAATCCAGTCTTTCAAGTCTGACATTACCATGGATTTATAGACATTAAACATTTGAAACACTGAACTCCTACTGCATAGGTAGAGGAAAATTTTTAACTTATGAAATTTGCATCTTTTTTTATTTGTGTGTATTAGGATGACATTCACAGGGATTTGATGTACAGACTTGTCTAGGCACCCTAGCCAGCTGAGAAAGGAGCCAATGGTTGAATATTTACTATAATTAGTCATTCACAGAAGCAAGCTAATAACAGAGCAGGCCATGCACATGCAAATTTTCATCACATATATGAGATTTACAAGTGCTGCTCAAGCGTCTAGAGCACATGCCTACAGAATTATCCAAATAAGAGAACTGACTGTATCCTGTGTAATTGGAGAAGTTGTCAGATTTCTGTAATACGTTTTTGAATACACAGTACATACTGCTGAGTTTATGGAAAAGAACCGCTTACACTTAATCTGTCTTTTTACTTATAGAATTGGTTTTGGAATTGGAGCCTTCAGAGCCACTTGACAATAGATATGACATCAGAAATATTATTTCTCTTTTATTGTTTGAGAAAGCAATTAAAAAGATGAAGCAACTTGCTGAAAGCTGGAGTCCACTGCCAGACAGGAACTTTCCAGCATTTATCAAATACACAACCTATATCCAAATCCCAGGTAACATGTGCTGGTCAGTCCATACTTCTGAGTTTATTGGGCATCATTGGTCCAAGCTTTCCATTTCCAAACAAGTGGTATAGTCATTCACAGCAGCAATGCTAGAGCAAGCATTGTTATTACTTTCCTCAAGTCAGCACAGCACCACCAAGGATGCTTTTTATGGTGACCACAATCTCCTCTTCCAAATGGAAATTTCTGTATCTGGGAGACCCAAAATGGCTTTCCAAACATTCCAACGTTTAATTTTTCCATTTCAAAACAATCTGCACCATGTTTTACTTTGCTTGCTTTAAATGTTCTGCTGCCTTGAACTCTTCACAAATTTTCATGTTGCCTGGATTCCTAGTTGTAACAGCTCCTTCTGAGAGTGAAAATCACCACCATATTTTCTCTAACAATGTTGCCTCCACAAGAAAACTGGAGATGCCTTAATATACTACAAAAATTCACATGAAGCTCTGCCCCTTCTTGTTTAGCATCTACCTGAGAGTAGCTCTCCAAAGTATTCAGTGTCATTGATTACACAAAGTTACAGTTTGACCTGTAGTTACAGCCAATGCACCCTCAAAAACAGAAAGACAGTAAATCTTTGTGGAAATGTGAGTTGATATGCTAAAAATGTTCCTTTTTAAAAATTAAGACAATTATTATAAATAAAATATTTATTTATGGACATTCATTCAAGCTTTAAGTGTTTCAGATGCTTTAGAAGAAAAATAAAACTATCATCAATTTATTGCCATGCAAAGTGAAGCACAGCAACTACCAGCAAAGTGCCCAACACTATAAATCCTGAGGAGCAAAACTACCAGGAACACAACATAATACAGACTCTAGTACCTTCATTATGTGGTGCAAGCTATAGGAAGGGCAATGGTAGCAGGGGGAGAAAAATCTATCAGAATGCAAGGTGGGGAAATAAAAAATAGTGACATGGTATTTTTGGACTGTCCCTGATCATAACGCAGGACTTACGGGTCTAAACGCGAAATAGAAATTTGGGTGGAATTACATACAACTTTTGCTATTACAAACAGTGAAAAGAACAGTAGAGTGTGTTTTCCTTCAGCTATGGAGACATCCTAAGAATTTAATAATAGCAGTAGTAGAGTAGTTATAAAATCACCTGTATGAGCTGAGAGTGGTGAATGAGGCCGAGGCAGAGCTGGAGACTGGCTACTGCCCATCAAACTCTTCCTGTTACTTGTTCTGCAGCTGTGGGCAAAAAAAGAGAAAAGAAGACATTAGCATAAGAAATACAGCATGTACCAAATATGGGCGTTTCGAGATTCTGCTAGTGAGTTCCTTGACTTCCCAGTTTCCTACTAAAAATCAGAGCTATTGTTGTTTTTGTAGGCATGTCCAGGAAGTCTACGATCATAATGGATAATGGCAAAATCAGAAGTTTCCAAAGAAAATACACCATGGATACTTTTCAGGCTTGCACGTTTGCTGTTCTGTGCAATGACCAGCATTTCCCTGTAGAGTAATTTACAAAATATTCTACTCTGACTACAGCTTATTTCTCTGCCATACGCTTTTTATAAAACACAAAAATAATTATAATGTGAAACACAGTCTCAAGTTCACAATCACCATGCAATGACTGAACTTATTTCTCTTGCATGAACTGTAGCTTGAAATCACATGCCAAAGAGAGATTTATCAATCTGAGAATGATATAATAATTATAAATCTAATTATTGAGATAAATTTCACATCTGTGCCTTCTGTCAATGGACCAGATGATAATTAAGAAGATGAATGCATTTTTTTACTCATACATTTTTCATCCGCAAAGACACTAATTTCTCATGCCACAAGATCATTAAACAAGATAAAAAGTAAATTAATGCATCTATTAAGCTTGGGAAATGAGGTATTTTTCTTAAATACATCGTACAGTTTTTATATATTTGTTGGCAGAAGTAGTTTTTTTTCTCCCTCATTCTACTATAAAGAATATTATCATAAACATAAATCCCCAACACTCCAAACATTCATGCAAAAGGAAAATATTATCCTGAACTGAGAGACCTTAGCTGTGTATAAACTGAAGTGTATATGCTAATGTTTACAGTACTGCAATCAGAACTATTCTGTAAAGGTTTAGAAAAACTCTGAGCTACTAAAATGGGGAAAAATTATACACAAAAGCATTTAATTATCAAAGCAGATTCCAAGAGAAGCAGATTCAGATCTTATTTGTAGATGTCTCAAAAGATGAATTTTGTAACATTATGATGATCTCTCATTATGTAACAGCCAGAAAGCAAGACTAATTAGTCTTGGTAAGGTTAAACTGAATAAAGTGCAGAAGAATGGATGGAGTTAAGGAGAATAAATAGTTAAGAAAAACAGATGCAGAAGTACTCCGAAGTAAAACAGAAGACAAGGAAAATAACAAAAAAAAAAGGTAGAGAAAAAGTAGAGTATGAAATCAGTACAGACGATATCTGCAATATGCAAAAGAAGTCAAACACTAAGACCACCCCCTCCTTGGAAAATGCTTTATAAAGCAGTATGACTGCCACTCCCAGATCTCTAATAGGTTAAGGCGAAGTCCATTTAGACATTGCACAAAATTTTGTCATATTACTTAATTATTACATTCAATGATTTAACCCATGAGTGTATCATTACTGTAGACTTTTTAAAGGAACGAATGTACAAAATTATTGCAAGTTTCACATTTCGAGTACTAGAGAAGTCAAAACTTACTTAAGACATACACTGTCATTTTTAAAACAAACAAGAAGGATGAACTTTTTAGATGTGAAATTATATATGTATGTTTTTAGTAATCTGTCTAGATTAAATTCTACTTTTTCATTCATGGAACATGAGCAAATATTTCATATTCCATTAGACAACATAGTTTTAATTGTTTTCCCCTTCTGTAAATTTTGTCCAGCCTAAAGAGTCATCGAATTCCTTAGATCTAAGAATGGTCCAGAATGTTCCTTCTGGTTTCATGCCATGTCACTGTATTTTTGCTAACTTTCATCCCTTTATTTGTTACTCTTTTTTAAAAGCTTGAATAACTGTTTCCTTGCAATTCTCCAATCTAAAATTGAACCCAGGAGAAACTTCTGGTATTCATTGGACATCCATTAAAAGACACACAGATTGCACCTTTCTATGGTGATATGATGGTATCACTACCAAGACCTGTGGTGCAGGCTGGGGTTCAGAGCATCCATTATGTGACTTGAAAGCAGTTTTGTGTGGCTTAAGTATGGGATTTAAAGGACCACCACAACTCCTGTCAAAAGAAATACATTTGAAGCACAAAAATTTTAGATACCGTTGACAGATTTTGCTACAAAGATGATTCCTTGCCCTTACTGGTAGAAATTGAGACTTTTATCACTTTTGCCAGAATTTCCTATGCAAATAAACAAATGCCTTGTATTCACTTTTACATTAATATCCAAACTTTGCATTTCTTAGGTGAATGTGCAATGTCTTTCACAAATTATTATCAAAGACATCTAATTCAACTTATCTTTGGGGTTTTTTTGGGGAGGTTCTGTATTTTTAATACTCTAGGGAGTATGATGGCATTACCCTCAATATCAAGATCATACATAATGAGAAATCTTTCCCCCCAGCTGCCATTTAAAAAAAAAAAATCTTTGCTATTTACTCAGATGTGGCTGCAGAGAGAATTTATCCTCTATCATACTCAAATGAAATGTCCTACTGAGAAACAAAAAATAAAAGATATGAAGCGTCCTCTGTTCACCTTACCAGTAAGGTAAGATGCAACTCACTGCATGGAAGGACAAAACCATCCTAGAGCTCTCACTGCTAGCTTTGTTTTTCAGTTGTGCTTCACAAAAATTTTGAAACATTGTAATCCATCCTGTATAATCTGTGAAACACAATTCCTTCCCCAAAATAATGCTATTATAAAAGAGGTATTTTGTGGATGAAAAAAAAAATAAACTTCAGGGAACCTTGAAAGATGATCTAAGCTGCCAGAACTCTGCTAATGGGAAGCAGGGTGGCACAAAGGAAGTATCAAAGCATTACTGACTGAACTGTATTTAGCCTAGAAACAGCAATCTTCCTTATACAACAGAAATCTCAGAAGTTAAAACCATTCTGCAGACAAAACAGTTTTTTCTAGATCTTTGAACACATCAAGTAACTTTCCCCTTCTATTGTTTTCATAAAACTATTCTTCTCCCATTCAAATCTGACAAGATAAACCAACTGATAAGAGTCAGCCCTGAAATAAAGCCTCTTTGTCTGCAGTAAAGTTATAGCCATACAGGAGTACTCTACAGGGATTGTAACTTAGGGAAACATAAACCTTGGTAAACCACAGAGCGCTAACCCTCAAAATGCAATTCCCTAAGCCTTGAATTTCATGTTGTGATCAGGTTGCATGCCAAGAAGACTAGCAAGCCAGGCAGCAGGTAAAATGCAAAGCTTAGAACACTTTAAAAACAAAACAAAAAAAAAACAAAACAAAAAAAAAAAAAAAAAAAAAAAAAAGAAGAGAGAGAGAAAACCTTTTTACAAGATAAAAAAAGCAGGGGAGAACACAGAAAAAAATCAGCCACATTTAACAGTAACTAAACTTTTGGGCGTGCACAAAACTTGAACAGAACTGAAAGTTTACATTTGTTACCCTTTGCTGCCTTCTCTGCCCCACAAATATCCTTCCTGGACTTTATTCCTCCTGGGCGACTATATATCTGGAAGTCTTTGACCTTACACTGTATCAGCACTGCCCTGGACACATGGTACTGCTCCTTATCTTAGAATCCAATTCATAATTTCCTACTTGTTTCCCAAATCCACCCCACCTGCCCCCCCCCCCAGAGAGGTTCTGCCGTGCCTCCTGCTCTCTGTCACTGACACTCCTGCCCACGCACTCTTCTCCCTATCCTGACTTCTCACCATGTCTCACAGTGGGGGAATTCCTCCTTCACCCCAGCTCCAGTATCATTCCCAGTGCACTAACTCCAAGTCACTTCTCCAGCTGCTACAGACAATCAACGTTTCTGATGAGAAGCACTCATAGTAAAACAGAAGACACTACACCAAAAGTGCTTTTGCTGAACTTCTATTGTAACAAAGCCAGGGTGAAGAGCAGCTGCAGAAAGATGCAATCCAGTTGCATAAAGCTTGATTACTTTGCTCCTTAAATAGCCACAATTCTTCCTGTATCAGGCAAAAGCTATTTGGGTAGAAATGAGGGGAACTGTTAGACTGAAATCAGCAAAGCCCAAGACTCGAGTACTAGTATGGCTGTTAAAACAGAGCTACATTCCACAATCTACTGGAAACACTAAAGAGAGTAAAAAGCTGAAGCACAAATGCAGTGCTAGACAATATTTCATCCACAGCTGAAATGCAGGTTTCCTGGAACAGTAATCAAGAAATGGCAGTAGTTGCAAAAGATACGCACTGAAACGGAAATTTCTTTCTCTGAATGAGGGCTAATAGATGAGCAAATTACTGATAGTGAAGGTTAATCACTTTTATTTATTCAAAAAAAGTAGGGAAAGCAGGCTATTTTGTCAGAGATTAGCACTTGCCATGTTTTTCATGGGAAATATGGCATCAGCCTTAACAATTTATAATTATTTCATTTCACTATCCTCAATTATTAGTATTTACACTTGTAATGAAGATGGATTTGGACTGCAAGCTATTATGACAGTTCACCAGCTTTCACAGGCTTTGCTGAGCACAGCATTACTCCACAACACACCATCTTAATTCTAGTATTAGTGGGATATATAGCAGTTTAGCTGGAGGCAAAGATTAAAAGGGGATTTCTCCCATTCTAAGAAGAAGCTGCAAACAAATGGTTTTACTTGCCGATACAAGCACCAAGAAATGAAGTTACTGCCATACCCAGAAAGTGAAGCATAACCATGTACATATGAGTAACTAATAAAGCAAGACCAGCCCTCCTCTAAAGGCTCTCGGGATAGAAAAGGTGGTCATAATCTCTCTGGTGTTAAAACTGCATAGCTGTAAACCACCCCAGCAGGAACAAGCTGTCCCTAGCAAGACTTGAGATGTTGTGACTTTGCTTATACAGGAAAGTTAGACTTAAGTTCTATTTCAGTTATATTTAACTTGTTATGAAGGTAGCTACAGTATGACTTCATAGTTATCTTCGGCAACACCAACACTGAAGAGTCATTGAACAGTGCACATAGCACTTACGAAAACCCAGAACATTTGAAGTGAGGAATTTAGTTTCGTTTGTTTTGGCTTTTTTGTCTGGTTGGCTTGGTTTACTTTGTTTTTAAAGAAGAAGCCTTCTGCATTAAAGAGGAGTTCAGAGAGTACTTCATGTGCTCCAGAACGCAGGCAAGTTCTGTGGGATATTAACTGGAACAAATGCAAAAACCAGCTGCTCTGAAGAGATGACGCACATCGACACTGCAGCAGCTTCCTTGTCAAAAGCAGCCTTTAAACTTATATTTGATGGAGCATCGTCAGACCCAGAAAGCCAAAGTAGCACACGGCCCACACTTAATGCCAGTTCACACCTAGATTGCTTTATGCACAGAAACAAATTGGCTGAGAGCGTTCCTTACTGAATACTGCAGAGTAAGAGTTACACTGGGACAACCAACAGACTCCACCTGGAGCTAATCATTGCTACCCTGTTCTAACTTACAGCTACGAAAGACTTAAGAGTAAGGAAGCAAAGGTTTACAATTTTTAGAGATACTTCCTAGTTTTAAGTAGTTAAATTTTGGTGATACAATAATTGAGAGAAGTGTGCAAACCATCTGAATGCAAGTAAAACATAGCATCAGTAACACACAGAATTTTAATTTATTCTTTTAAAGGCTGTCAGTATCTCACATCAATATCAATTTATTATCATCTAGCAGTATCTTCTGATATATTTTAACTAGACTATACGTTTGCATATACAGTCTCCAAATCTGGTATGTATGTACAGATATGTATATACGTGTATACGCACATACATATACATTCATATTTACATGCATGAAATATATGTATATATTTACATAAATATATATCTAAAATCCTACATTTACAACATTGCACATATAGTCAAACGTTCTATATCCCCTCTCTGTGAGGAATCATTCTACATAAGTCTGTAACAAGCTGGGAAAAATAGGCTATTGGGATTTAAATTTTAAGTGTTATAATGTAGGAATTCAGATTTCCCTCCTTTGTATGTAAGGCCTATTTAACTTAAGTAAGGCGAGCTTTAGTCTGAAGAAACAAGAGTGCTGTCAAAACATAATGAACATGGCACATCAAGATGAGGTGTGCAGCTGCTTGCAGCCCTAGTTTGCTGATCTGTCTCAAACCTTTGCACCTACATTGAGTGCTTCAGTTTTGGATACTTGCCAGGTAAACATGGGCAGTAAGCTACAGGTCCCCTCTAGGTACTCAAAAACGTGGTGCAACACCCTTCTCCCTACCATTAATACCAATTACCAGTGTGTCACCATGCCATCAGAACTTCACCTTTTCTCAATCATACAAAAGAAGAGACTTCAGTCTTTTTCTTCATCTTTCTAAAAAATAAACATCTACAGGGGAAAATAAAACATAAAATGTAATCAACTAGATGTATGATCACCCTTTCCATGGACTCTTGAAAGGATTCAAACGCATGCAAGACAGCATCACTGCAAAAACAGACACCAAGAAAAATCACAGATTTGCAAAAATATCTGCCAAATCTCTAATGGCCAGACCTAAGGGAGACTGACACAAGGACTTCTCAACACTGCAAAGGGCTCCTCAATCTCCTTTAACCCAGAGTATTACAATACAGAAAAAGGGGAACCTTCATCATGCTTTGTCAACTGAACTTGCAAGCTGAATGTGCTCAGTGTATTCAGCTTCACTGACTGCTCTCACTTTTACTCTGGTCAACTCTGATCCATAATTTTTCTTATTCTCACACAGGAGAATAAACAGTAGTTACAAGACACTAGAATTTCTTCTACAGAATTAAAATGGCATGCTTATATCTGTCCTGACCCTTCCTAAACCCACTGATTCACATTTAACCCATATAATTAAATATTCACCTCTACAGTAACAAAAAAAGAGTATTAAGCTAACTACTAACGCCACAGTTGTACAATATTCATAAAATAGCTGCACAAAAGTTAAAGTCTGTACTACAAGCAAAGTCAGTAGGCAAAGGAGTGCATACAAAAAGAATGCTTAGGATCACAAATCACCAGGCCAAGGAGCAATTCTACTTTATTATACACAAAATGACATTTTTGCATCTTCACATCATGCAACCCATTGAGAACATGACAATGGGATGATTTAAATTCCACTGCTTCTTGAATTTATAGTATATTTTGTATTCTGAGAAGGGAAATAAACCAAGTTTTTAGGTGAACAGCATGTCTGCTATCATACTGAGAAATTTAACTAAATTCCTTGATACATAAATGTTATTCATTCAAAACACAAGTGTAGTTAGGAAGCTAGCACCAGATCTAGAGAAGAAACATGCAGGGCTGGCCTAAATTACTGCTAAGTATGATTATCTGCATGCTAAACAATTCAGAACAAAAAAAAAAAACTCCAAACAAACAAAAAGACCCGAACACCAAAAACAAAATAACAAACACCCAAAACAAAACAAAAAAAGCCTAACTGAAAAAAAAACCCTCAGTAGTCACTGTGAGCAGTTTATAATATTTAACAAGTGCTATCTTAAAAAATGTTATACATCACACCTATTAAGATCACAGCATCACTAGTTTGGAGGTGTTAACCAAATGAAGTAGTGCCTTGACTTGCACAGTAGACAATCATGCAGAAACTGTTTGCATTAGACAGGAAATACCCTATTTACCACAGGGCATGCCTATCCAGGTTGCAGACAGGTGGTTCAAAAAAGAGGCCTCCTTGTGCTTTTGGGCCTGAAGTTTACATTAACCCGTATCACTCCAGATTCTGACTACAACCTGCTGGTGCATCTCTTGTGCTGACAGAATGCAGCCAGGCATTTTCCCCCAAGCTGCAGAGGCCAGGCTGGGGGGCAGGATGTTTCTCACTCTGACCCACTGCTGGTTGTTAACAGCATGGAAGAAACTGAGAGAGCAGATGGAGGTGAGTCAAGATGTTGGATGCCATTTCCTGTGGAGCCCCCACTCCACCTCAGGCTGGCGTGTTGTCTGCAAGGCTGCAGTACAGACATTGTCACAGACAATGCTTGCCACTGGCTCTGTCCTGGTCCAGGAGCTAGGCTGGAGCCATGTCACTGCTGCTCACAACACAAGCAGTCAGACTCAGACAAGGGACCCCTCAGCTGAGGGACCTCCTCCTCACCCTTCCATTCCCCCGGTGTGGAACAATAACCTTTTCCACATTTACACTGAACAGAGCAGTCAATATACTGGCAACTTTTACCCAGTCAAAAAATAACCCTGAACAAAATCAAAACAAATGGGTCCTGTTCCAGCCATATTTCATTTGAACAACATCCATCCAGACTCAAGAACTAACCACAGGCAATTCTCCACGACTTTTCAGTACTGCCAGGGAGCCAAGCACATAACCTGAGTTTTCTGTAACTCCAGTTGAAACTGAGGCCAGCAGAGTTCAGAATTTAGATAAAACATGGGAGTGTCTCCAAATTACAGACCAAAGACCTGTTTGTCCAGTTACCTACCACAGTGAAACCCTGTTCACCTTCTCTCCAGCTTTCTCATTCTGTTTTCCCCTTAGACCTACCTCCTCTTGGGCTTCTCTGCTTCTTACTAGCTTGGAGCACCACTGTTGTCATGTATCTAAGAATCACCAGGTCAGGATGATAAGCCATACAGGCCTCTTCATAGCAGTGAGCCCATTCCCCAAACAGCATGGAGAAGAACATTAAGGAATCTTTGTCTTGGCTAAAACTGTCTGCATGGCATCAATACTCAAGAAGACTCAGTGGGTTAAAGTCTGTCACGTACTGAAATTAGGTAGCTACATGCAGTCAGCCTAAAAAAGCCCACTTCCTTGGTAGATGTCTAAGAGACACCTCAAAAATGACCAATCCATTTCCAGTTGGGGGAAGAAAACAAGAAACTATTTAGTTTGCTTCTTGCTATGGAAGTTGTGCTTCATCTTCCTTTCAACCTCATCTATTTTTCGGTACCTCTTAAAAAAATTCATGCTGCCAAAGCTACTTTCACATAAAAAGAATCAGAAGCTTATTAAAACAGAAGCCTACACAGCACCCTTCATCACATAAAACACTGTCTGCTTGGCACTGTACTCCAGAAACTTCTCCTGCACTACTTGCTCCAGGAGAAAAGCCACAAGACCCTAGAAATATTTCTCCTAAATTATTCTACAGTATTTTTAGGACGGTTTTAAGATTTTTTTTCCCCTTTGTTTTCCACACTGCTTCCTCACCTTTTTTTCTCCTAATGATCTTTAAGCAGTAGAACTAGAGTAAACACATCCTAAAATTCAAGGGTAGGAGATTGGGAGCTGCTTGTAGGAGACAGATTTTACACAGTTTTACGTTCTAATTCAGTAGTTCTCTTCTGGTTTAACCCCTAATTATAACTACATTTTACGTCTTTCTCCTATAATTAAGTAGAAACAATTCATTTTAACTCAAAAGAGTAGAAAGTCTGATAATTAAGTCCAGGACAGGACTGCTCCTTTCCTTCTTTGATGAATGTGAAGCTCCCATTCTCTCAAAACTATGAAGCTGCACATGATGGATTAAATGTGTTGTCTTCAAACCTTTAGCAAGTACTACCAAAGACTTAAGAAATGAACAGGTAAGACAATGTCAGAGCAATGCACCTGACTGGAGAAAACAGAGGAGTCTGAATTCTTTTATTATTATACCCAGTAGGACAAGAGTCTGAATTCTTTTATTCCTACTTGAATAGGATTCCCACTTGGGCAGGGAGAAAAACAAAGGAGGGAAAAGCATTTAAGGAGGATAGTCCTCAGAAGACACATGCTCCTACAAAGATAAAATTACTCTTTAACCTCTTGAGAACCAGAAGTGGGGATACACATCTACAGACTGGGAAGCACTACAGTGATGAAGCACAGCTGCCTACTGAGCATTTGGCATGCGAGGGAAATAAGCTTCATCCTTTCAGCAGCACTGTCACACTAATTGCTGCGGTTTACCTTTTTTCTTCATACAAATATGACAGTTGCCAAAAATCTGCAATAAACGCCTAATTTAAAACAATGTGATGTAAATTTGCATCTTTTCTTTACGGGAATTAATGCAAATAACAGGAAAAGTGGTCCTATTCCTTTTCCCTTCTCAGGGTTTAAAAAACACAAGAGGCAACATTATATAACTAAGATGTCACACTTTCTATACAAGAAATACAAATACTTTGCAATTAATTTTCTGTCCTGCCTCTTGTTTGGGTGTAAGTAGACAGTAATGCTTAAGCAGTTAATGCTCTGGACTTAAGGGAAAAAAAGAAAAAAAACTTTAAAAAAATTAGTATCATTATTTAGGGCAAAATGTGGAAGTTTGGAAACCATGCCCTTTACTGGTTAGGAGATTGAATACGAACAATTAAGTGGAAGGCATTCAACCTCAAAACTACGTCTGTTCCCACAAGACCTCTGGCAGCACCATCAGTGTCCCACATTTGAGCGTGCACATATTGACTGCAGCTCAGAAATTCAGTTTGCAAACAAAAGACCCTCCTCTCTTTAGTGAGACCCACATTTTCCTTCCCTCCCACTGACAGATGACCAAAAGTTTTTTAATTAAATCATAATTAAGTATCTAGAAGCATTATTTTCCCAGGGGAAGGTGAAAAAAAAAAAAATCCATTCACTGTGCCCATTCAGCTGTTAGGCGAGCCTGTGGCAGAGGGCATCAATTAATGCCAGCTATGGCAGCTTCCATGAAGGGGGTGTTTGTTCTGCAGGAACCAGATGCTTGCAGAGTTATGCTAAAAGGCAAGTGACCAAACACTCCACAGTCATAATGTTAAGACACCACTACACATTTACCTGCAGCCAGCAAAGGTGGCATTCCCCACCAGTCATATGGAACAGTAACAAATGAAAGTCTGTTTGCGCTGGAGTTCCCAAACATACTTACATCTCTTCAGTAGCAAAACAATAAATAATGGTCATAAAAAACAAGCATGTCTGATTAACTTTTTCCCCAGATTAAAACTGAGCTTATGTAACAGATGTAACTACTGATCATTATTTTTTATGAGAAAATTTAACAGAAAAAAAATTAGAGTATGTGCTGGCACATAGTTCACACCAATTACAAATGTACATCAATAATTTTTTCTCTCCCCAGATTTTTATTAGATATACAGTATCCACACTTAGAAAGAGTTAGCTGTACCTAAACTGGTATAGTCATATAAGCCTGTCTCCCTTCTAAAGGCAAAGTTACACCATAGGATAAAAGTTTTTTACTGGTTCAGAATTTCCCCATAAGGAAATAAAAATTAACCATGAGAATAAAAACTGCCTTTTTCAACTGCAATTGTGTACTAAGAAAGCTGTGTCAGCAAAATTTACTAGCTACAGCTCACATTATCATCCCTGTATAAAACCCAGCACCCAGACTAAGTCTGGGAGCAAACTTCAGCTCCACATGGCAGTACAGCTACTGAGGAAGGGAACCTATTACACATGCTGATCATCACACTGCACAGTCACAGTGAGGTAATTGGAAATGTCTGAATAATATCTAGTGAAGCAATTCAAACATCTCCAGGCATAGTCACGAGTGGGAATGACAACACAAGGCCTCTGACATCCACTCACTATTTTTATTCTTTTTTATATGGTAATGCTTAATCATCAAGCACCACACAAGCCAGGAGAGATCAGATGATTTATGTGTTTCAGTGTGCTGCCACAGACCTGTACAATATATACATGCACATTTACAGTATTAAAAATAGTGTGGGCATGGTATTGGAAAAAGGTTTCAGTGGTGTATGCTTCATGTTTCAAGTGACTGGATTACTCAGTGAGGTCAGAAACAAATTATCTGGGCCACTGCAAATAAAGTACTGATAAAGCATTCACCTTGTGTCATCAAACATCCCTTCCTTCTGACATGCTGTTCCACTTAAGTAATCCAAGTCTCTGAATCACAAACACTGTTCAACTTTAGAATCCCTTTATCCTGTCTAAGATAGGTTTTCTGCAGATCAAAACACCATAGTGCTGGGCTGTGATCTCTCATACAGGCTCTGAGAAGAAATGATGCATTACCAGGAAAGGGAAATCCTTCTCTGCAATTATATACTTCAAGCTCCCTCCCACAGCTGGTGACCTAGCACAACTAGAACACAATATGACTTTAAATTTATCCACACAGTTATGCCTAATGAAAATCCTGTGAGTGAAACTGGAAAATTAGCAGCACCATCCTAGCAAAAAAACCCAGTACATGTTCATCACTACAAGTTCCCGAGCACAGTGAAGTATACCAACATGAATTAATCTGGCCCACAAAATCCATCTATAGTACGTCTTTATCAAGATTTCTTACTGTGAGTGAAGTTTTACAGAAAACAATGGAATTTCCAGAATCAAATAAGATTGATTTCTCATTTACATCTCTCCTGACCACTTCAGTGGTCAGTAACACCTTATTCTCCCATGAAAATCCAAGAACACAGAAACATGACCAAAAAAAAAAGTAGAATTAACTTGCATACTTTCTATACTAGACTTATATCTAATACATCGATGGAAGAGTACAGAGAAAAGGCTAAGGCAATCTTAAACACATTACAGAGTATACAAGCAATTTATGAAAACAACTTTTTGCGTGTTCTTTGCCCTGCAAAAACACCCATACTGGTAAAGGACTATTTTACCACCAAAGCAATGTACTAATTGCTCTCAAATAGAAGTAGGTCACAGAAGATTCATGAAAGCAAATGCCAGTGACTCAGTGTAGAAGGAAGAAGAAAAGGAAGAAAATTAAGCAAGGATACGATTTATAGTGTAAATAGGTATGAGCTAATAGTGTGAAGAGGAACAATTTCACAAGGAAGATTTGTTTAATTCACCCTGATGTGTCAAGAATGAAGTATCACATAAAATGTCTAGTAAAGCAACATCCACTACAGAGACAAAAAAGCAAGCAGTGGTAATTATAGTAAACATTCTAATTTTGGACACATCAGTTAACTTACTGTCCACAGCCAGGACAGCCCACAGCCCATGTGATGCAACCGCCACAAGAGCTCAGTGCCAGATCTAGCAGTGCTGCTGGCAGTAACCAGAACCACCTGAGATGCTGCAGGAAACACTGCTCGTCAAACCACGCAACCCAAGACAGTTAACATCTGTTCTTAAATGTAACTGATTAAACAATACCTGTTCCAATACAAGCAGAATTGCTGATGAACTTAAAGGAGAGGAAACCAAAGTGAGTGCACTGCTGTCAGGACTTAAATTATATAATGTAGTGCATGCAGTCTTCAAGTTCCATCTTCTGGATTCATACAGTGACTCAAATACCCCAAGTTTTCAGTGGTTGAGGGTAGGGGTTTATTATTGTTGGGTTTGGTTTTTAGCTTTGTGATTTGACAGTTTTTCTTGGAAGTTCATGTTTCAAACCCTACGTTGGCAATGGAGAGATTTAAGATGAACAGTAAGTACCTAAAACAAGACAAAACTAACTTCTGCTAAACTTTATACCACAATAAGGAATTCCAGATAAAAAGGAACACTGGCTTGGATGCATATGATATTGAACAGTGCAATCCAGTGTACAGTCTTTCTTCTTTACGTATCAGTTTTTTCAAGAATTTTAGCATCACATAGTTTAAAATATCTCAAGATTTCATAATTCTGCAAGAACAGGTCTGTATTGACTTTTAAACTTCTACTAAAATTCCACATTGAAGCAGCAATGTCTGGGGCAGCAGAAGCATGACAGTGGAAGTAAACTGGACAGGGAATTTGTCTCAAAGTTGTCAATGAGGAGAGCTGAAATCCTCTAACAAAAGGTGATTTTACATTAAGTCTTGTTGTTCATAAGCAGTTCATTACACAAAAGCTGTTAACTTGAACAAGAACTATGAAACTTACATGAAAAACTTGGAAAAAAGCCACATATTATGCTTCAATGAGTACATCAGAAAAGTAAAAATGAGATCCATAATGATCAAATTTCCCCCTTTCCTCAACTATAATTTGAACTATCACTACATGTCATATTTCCCAAGTTCTCTAAGACACATTACTATGCTAACAAGTAACTCTTACATCAAGAGTAACTCTAAAATCAACTTTCCACACATTCTGTAAGCTGTACTGCTACAAGATTAGTGTCATCATTAGTATTCCGAGATTCATATCCGTGATTCCAGCACAGAAAGAGGCCTTACAGACTACCTGTCATCTTAAGCAGCATGCCTGAAGAGAAAAGAAAGCTGAATCTACAGTTAGGATAAGTTCAGTAGTTTTCACAGAGGAATACCCTGTTCACTGAAAATGTGCCTTGACATAACTTCCACACATTGTCCACTTGACATAATGGAGACAGGTTCAAGTAGAACTAAAACATGTGGCATTCTGTGATCTCCTAACCCTCTCAGCAGTAAGAAAGAACACACTGAGAGTTTGAACACGAATTCTTCATTTTCTGTTTTTTGTAAAATAGAAGCCCTGAACATCTAATTTGTTTCAGTGGTTTTATCAAACATTAGATTTTCTATTAGCATAAGTTCTAGCTCAGCTTTTCAAATAATCATTACAAATGACCTCAGACTACATTCTGCTTGAAAACCAAATGTAGGCATACCTCTGAAAGACAAATTAATGTCAGCAAAAGCTATTTTCTTAAATATCTTCAGTATAAAAGAATTGGGACATTTGTTGGTATTATCCTTTCATCAAATCATAACCACAAAAATTACCACTTTGAAGATACAGATTTAATGATGAAGCATAAACATGAGTCAATTTTAACATAATCATATGCTTTTTAATCACCTCCCTTCCATAAACCCATAACTAAACAAAAAATCAAAATGATTTTTCAATACTTCAAAAACCTCGAGAAAGTCCATGCAGATAGGTAATGGTGGCATACAGGTTCAGGAGGGCTGGACAACTAGCTGGATGTACATATAGGTGTGTAACCAATTAAAAAGTGACTGATTGTTTTCTCAACCTAGCTTTCAGAGTTCTGACTTGTTTTTATGGGGAAATATAATCTCACTGTGATTAGCATAAATTTAGCTGATACAGAAAAACAATGACAATGAGATATTAAAAAATGACCAATAAAGAAAATATACCTAAGGTTCTAACTGGCAAACTGGCGTACAACAATTCGATGAAAAACAAACGCAATCTCATCATCTCTTCCTTCCAAAGTGCTTCATTAGATTCCACACAACCATGGAGAGTATTTATTGAGTGACATAGATTCTCTTCTTCTTCATATTTTACAGGGAAATCTCGCACTCCTAACTTTTCTTTATTGTTTCTTTTTTTCCAGTAAAGAAACCCAAACACTAGAACAGCAGCTTCACACCTATTTAACATAGGACAGTATCATTTTGCAAAAATCTGCTGAACTCTGAAAAGCTTCTGTAAGACTGAAGCTGGACTAACATTACATTACTGATAGCTCTGTATTTGATATTACATCCTAGCTACTGAAGCATTTCCCACTCAGAGCCCTAAAAATAAGTTATTGTAATAATAATACCAGAAAATAACATTCTGCTTTTAAATTCTGACTCTTCAGTATGTTATATCAGCCATATTTTTGAAACAGATAATAATGTAGTCACTCTCTCCAAAGGGCAAATTCTTATCTTCCTATTCACCTATGTCTCCCAGCACACTTTACCACAAGTAGAAAACTAGAAACATGTCAGTCACCAGTGTTGGGGACAGGAATCATGCAGCAGTGTGACACAAAGCTACACATCACATCCTTTACAAAACCAGCTTTAACAGTCCAAATGCCTGCAGCTACATGCCTCACGCTGCTATTTTTCAACATGTTGGGTTGTGCAGCACTGGGCTAACTAGCTGCTGCAGGAAATGATGATCACCTCCGAGTCAGAGCTAAGCACACACCCCAGCACGGTGCTGTGGGGCACAGTGCTGTTTTGCAGATGAATCTGGGCTGCCAACCACATGAGATCATTAGAGATCATTGCTTTGAGTAAGTGCAAATGCAGTGAAGCGCACATTTGTGAAGAAACTTACTGAACATTCTGAAACTAAATCAACTGAATGTGTTTTCTTGAGTCCTGGGTCGCTCTTCAAGAGCTCAACAAGCTAATGAAAGAAAAAGTACAATTATTCAGAAAGCATATTTGTGTTAAGCAAACCCCTGATTACCTTAAACTTTTCTCCACCAATGCTTAATTTAAAACCAACAATATCTTTTGATGGAATTTTAAAAAAACCCATTCCCAAACTAATAAAAATGCTGTAACAAGCTACGTATGTACAATTACCAATCAAGAGAACTTAGCATCTCCGACAATAAACTGTGATGAGGATGATTTCAGATTAAATTAGCACTATTAGCTATAAAATCACAGCCTAAGTACAAAAAGTAGGTAAATTATATTGATAATCTTGTTAAAAGGTTATCTTCATTGAGGATGCAAAGAGAAGCATAGAAGTTCACTGTATTTGTTAGGGTGAACAAGTGGTTTGTGGCCACATTAAAGATTAGAAGTCAATTTTTCATATTCAAGCAAATAAATCATACCCTCAAGATACACATTCTTTTTTTTTTTTCAAAAGAACTCAGTATAGTTCAATATGGTCATTTTATAAATTCAGTGTGCTGGCAGAAGGGAAGGAAAAAAAACAATAGGCCTTAAGCATAGAGACTACTGCCTTACAGTGCTACAGGAGGGTACCTTCCAGCTTAATTCAAACACATTGAATAAACTGAAATAAATTATACATTATGCTTGAAATCATACATGCCTTGGCAACCACTAAATTTACCAAGTACATTAACATTATAGCACATTTTTCTATTCCAGAACTACAATACAGAAAACGCAGGAAAAAAAAAATCTGCAGTTTTGTTTTCTACATATCTTCTACAAGGACATATGAAAACAGAAAATTATAGGTGCTCCTACGTACATCCCTACAGCCATGTGGTTATTACTCACAGCCAAAAAAAAAATCAATGCTACTACAGGTAGAAATAATGGTGCTTTTTTGGTTGAAAAAGTCTTTGGAATAAATGATAACAGATTGCAGATGCTTTTACTCAAGATTTTATTGAAAAATAATTTTTAATTTTTTGGATTTTTTTCTTTGTTCTTTAACACTGTACAATGATTTCAGATTGTAGCCTTCCTCCTTTAGGCTGCAGTGGAGATTTTGCAGGAACTCTGAAAAAATTGTCCGCTTTGTCCCAAGACTTCTAAAAGGAAAGTATTTTTAAACTACATCATAACTGAGAAAACCCTACATTTTCTACTTTCAAGAACAAAACCACCTGGGTCCATCATGCAACAGAGCCAATGGAGAGAAGCACTATTACTTCTTATATATGCAGTTGTGATATGAGTCTCCATTGTTCCCCACATCACAGGAACACAACAAATGATAGCCTCCACTCCAAAGAGCTTACACAAGCCCAAAAGCCCAGGCACACCACACAGACAAGGCAAACATCTCCAACAGGTTAGAATAGGGTGTGGATGAGGTAAGGTGACAGAAAAGGGTGTGCTACAATTTTTGGTCATCAGGAAGAGTAATCACCTCACTACTCATACGGCCCATTAGCCCATTAGCTAATTTAAGGTTTCTATTTGCATCACAGCAGAAGGATGCCTGAAGAAGTGATGTTCATAAAGCATGGAACCATCATTTCTGCCATCATTTGTCTTAGTCTGGAAAACTTCTTCAGTCTTATGAACACCACAGTCAGAGGGTTTGAGAAAAAGGAAAAAATGTGACACTGGTTAAAAAACCACTTCAGTACCTCATAGTCACAGCCAAGTCACAAAGACAGGAACAAATTCACCTTCTACATAAGTTTCCTTTGTTCTGTAATTTTTTTATGAGGCAACAGTAGCTCTTACTTTTGACAGGACCAGGAAAAATACATTGCCTAATAAAGGTAGAAGCTAGTAAATTAACGGGAGTTGTTAGCATAAAAAAATGACAATTGAAAAGCAACTGCCTCAAAAGCAAAAAATCTGATACTGCACATGTCTTATCCAAAGAACATGAAGCACCACATTCCTTCCAAATCATATTGTAATGAATTGTCTTTTAACTACTTGGACTTCAAGTCCTATACTTACTTGTCTTCATTTATCTTGAATAGGTGTATTGATAATATTTGCTGCCTTTGCCCCAAGGATGGTTAATGTAAAGTGGAATCATCAACTTATGGTTTATCAGTTTTACATTTACAGAATCTTAGTATCTATTAGAAAAGTGGTTATATAAAATAATATAAATTTTGTAGGAAAATAGCCCTACAGTACCAACTGTTCCAGTGAAATATCTATAAATGTATGAAAACTAGAATGAAAACTATGTCTCTATCCTTGCTTTTGTTTGTGCAGCATTATGTGCCTTCCTGCTGTGTCTTCAAAGAGGCCACTATGTAATGCAGAACAAACTAATTTTCAAACTCTAATCCTTCCTCTAACATTAAAAATGTCTGTAACTAAAAAATGTGGATTTTTTTCATACAGATTGGGCAATACACTTTTATAATTCTGTATCTTGTGTTACATGCATGTTTAATATGCCTATTTACATAATAACAGCAACACCTTGTGTAAATAAAAAATTGTGTAAATAAAAAAAAAGCTTAAATTGTAACTTTCAATCACCTAAAACTTGGCAAATACTCTTATTCTACAGACATATGCTACCCCCATACCAAAACAATGTTCAGCAACAAATCATGGCATTCAGGGTGCTGGATTTCTAATATGCACTGGGTTCCTGCCACATGTCCATACTGCTTATGTTTTACTTCATTCCTGTATCTTTTTTTTTTTTTTTTTTGCAATGATCTAGCTGATTTACCTGAAAGATAAACCTGGGAGCAGCTCTGCAAATAACTTAAGAGACTCCATTACCAAGATCAATGGGACACTTTTGCCTCCTGCTGCACTGCAGTCTTCCAACAACACCTCAGCAGGACACATTCCTCCATGCAACTCCCACACCCTTCCATATTTTCAGACAGTCTGTCACACCTAAGAGAGAAAAACAGCACACAACTTCCCCCCACCAAGTCCTTATACACATCCTACACTCCCACAGGGACCTGCGCCAAGCATTCCCACCACACAAAGAGGCCAGACCACGCTGTCAGCCAGCTCCTGGGGCAGGTGTCTTTTAGAAAACACAACGCTATTGTTCCCTCAGTATGACTTGAAGGGAAAACTAATTTTTCCATACCAACTGAAGCAGAAAATGCCAACAATCCTTTGGACCTCTCCTTGGATTGTTTCCTTCTATTAATATCCATCTGGTGACCCTTGTATTGGATTTAGGCAGTCACAGTCACAAAGAATGTATGGAGCACATTCTGTGTTTATAAACACAGTGGCCCAATATCTCTGAGGCTATTACTAAGGTTAGACTGAGAGACAATAGCATCAACAATTAATTAGTAGTGGTAAAACACAGCTCACTCAAGGAACAGCAAAGAACATAAGAAAGTTGTTCGGAACAGTGTTAAATCTTTCAGATTTTGCTAAACTCATCAATGATTAAAAAAACATTTGGCCCTTGTTTGAGAGGGCCAAATTACTAAATCTCTAACACTATTACTCTGTGTCTTGTTTCCTGTCGACTGTCAGAGTAGGTGATCCTACTGGTTTCTTCTTGCCTTATAATTTATGAATCAGAAGGAAACACATGACCGCTAAAAGGTATTAATTTGTAGATAATGCTGAATGCTTAGGTCTGACCCACACAAACAATTTGCATATTTTGAAAAGGAATCAAGTATATTCATATACACTAGTATGTTTTGTATTTCCTTTACACAAAACAGGAAAAAAAGGAAAAAAGGTATCTTGCTCTTCTAAGATTTGAAGAAGACACAGCAGAAATAATCTGAAGGTACAACTTTCAAACTTAAAAAAAAAGAAAAAAAACACCAAAAAAACCCAAAAAAGCCAACTAAACAGGAAGAAGTTTTATTCTTCTGTTTAGAAATTTTTCCCACAGATAGAAGTTAAAGACTTGCAAAAGATGGTAGTATTTTGACATTTGACAAGACAGAATAACACATCTGAAACACAACCGAGCAGCAAAGAAAAACCAGACAGAAGTGCATTTCCCAAGAGAACTGTTCTCCAGTTACTTGTAGGTCACAGATGGGGAGCAAATGCCTCCAAACCCAACAGTTCAATCATCAAAACATAGGAGAAAGGCCAGAGATGAAGCCAAATCACCAAGCCTCATGTAAGAAAAAAAATATATAATGCAAGCTTACTTTAAAAAAGTGTTATATATTTTCTCTGCTCATTATGTGGGTAATGCAAAAGGAAGATGCTCCGGTAAGACCTGATGGTATAAGTGAACTGACATAATCATCCTTTTGCCTGGCGTGCTCATAGACAAGGTGAATAGAGCATACTGGACTTGTCTGACTGCTTTTGCTTCTACTGTTATAGCACTTATGGAAATTCCCTTGACATACCCATGCATGAGAACAAGCTAGACAGGCTTACAGCCACTGAAAAGGCAAATCTGTAAAACAAACATACACAATCTACTTTTTATAAGTTAACTCCAAGAGGGTTAACACTATTACTACAAAGGATATTTGTTAATTACAACTTCTCACTGTCTGATGAAGGAGATCAGCATCCTCCTTCCAGTTTCCCAAAAGGGAATTAAAAAAAGCCATGTATTGATTTACGTTATGAAAACCATTCTGAAGACAAATTCTGGTAAACACCAAAATAGCTGTTGAAAGAAACATGTCTGATTTATTCTCACAATCAGTATATAACTTCTGTTTCATCAAGGACTGAACTGTTAGGTTTGTGTTTGAGCTATGCAACATCTGCAAAGATATATTAATCAACTGAAAATTCCAATAAAAATTTTTGCTTTTTCTCAGTCAGCACAGACTGCAATCAACAGGAAACAGCCTGTTTCAGAACTTCAACAGAACTTCACTCTGGATACCTAGGCTCATTGATATTAACTAATACACTGTTTAATTAAATGACATTCTGTCAAGAGAATAACCAGTGAACTTACATATTATATGGATCTATGTCCTCCGATTGCATCACAACACTACATCTTCTACAATCCTCTTCTGAAACTTTCATCTCTCATACCCCATTTGCTCTCCAAACTTCCTTTGGGCCAGCTTCCCTCACTGTTGCTTAGCCATCCATTGTGCAAGAGATGCTTCATGGAGGCATTGACAAGTGATCTCTGAGAGGCACTGATGGCACTTCTAGGCACAATGTCATGACTTGGCTGGAAGGTCCTGGCTTCCAATTACACAAACCTCTGTCCATCAGGCACACTAGGAAGTTCTCACATTCCATTAGAGTTCAGTTTGGGTTTGAAGAGGGGAGGTTTCAGGGTTAAAGCACATACATAAAAAATACGGTATTCTTAGGACTACCTTTCTTTTGTTTTCTGCTGTTGGGGCTTTTGCATTCTTTTATGTAGGAATACCTTTCCAGAACATTCTAACAGATCATCCAAGAAGTGATAACAGTAGCTCCAAAAGGATTTTAAGTATAGGAAGAATTTAAATGAAAAGCCAATTCATTATACTCAGTTTTACTAAAGGAAGTTCAGGTAGTTCAAACTACTATACCCACCTTCCCTATAATAACTTTAGGACTTAGAATTAATGCTTAAAACCACAATTTTAAAGTGTATTTAAAAAACAAAGTAAATAGTTCTTACAGGAATTCATACCTGATTAATACCTTTAATAAAACAAGTAATCGTATAAACTACTCTCTTCCAAGGATGCATGAAAAGAAAATGTCAACAAACCTAACAAAAAAAGCACTGCAAGTTGTTTCACATATCAAATCTATCTCCTGTGAGAAGTGGGATTCTGCTCATAAGACTACAATTGTCATACAGGATGGGGGCCCAGCAGCCCAGACAGGAAAGACTGACAAGGCACTGTTCCCAAATGCAAGCAAGAAAGTCACCGGGGAAGAAATAAGAAGTCTACCCACTAATGCTTCAGTTATGCATATCTTGAGCGTCTCTTAAAACAACCACAGGTGACAAGTACCAGCATTCACCAAAGCAACTTTTAATTTATTAGCTCTCTCCAAGTGAGCTTATAGACCAAACCAATATCCACAAAATTACCTCAAAAAAGTGAATCTTTCCCCTATTTCTTAAGGGAAAAATACTCAGATGATATGGTATTTCAAAATGCAAACACTACACTAGTTGGAATTAGTCTAGTTAGAAAATTGTTCTAGTTCCAACCCCCCTGCCATGGGCAGAGACACCATATATACTTACACATATGAAAATAAAAAATAAACAAAAATACTAACATTTTTTCTCTGACCTCAAAGCAAGTAAGTTTATATTCAGGCATGTCTGCCAAAACCAAAAGATAACAATTTTGTCAGATACATATAAAAAATATTCAGACTAATCTAGTTCCTTATTGACAAAAAAAGAAACTGTGTTTGTTCTACAACCAACCACCTTACTGCCTTCAGAGAAATTATGGTTTTTTAAATGCTGGAACACATTTTGGAATACTATAATTAAGTACTAAGAGAACTGAGGGTATATACATTTTTATTTAACTAAATTATTTCAATGCTTACCACTTCACATTGCTTGTTTCAGCAAATTAAGCAGCAAAAGGAATGGCATTCCTTCAGTCAACACCTTTAACATTACACAGAACTCACTCAGTCTACCCACCATTTAATAAAATACATCACATGTATTTTTGATTTTTCCATACTTATTTGGACATTAATAATTATGTTTTAAACCATTATAGATAGAATAGACAGACTCTTGGATTAAATCTATCTATCTATACACACATATAAAGCCATTTCCTTACCTGTAAGCAGTGCCTTATTTGATACAATTTTTTTTGAGGGAGGAAAACAGAATTCACAGTGGGAAGCCTTTTAAAAATTTTTCTTTGATACATTATTTTAAACGTAAGTCAAATGATAGAGCTCAAAAGCTTTAAAATTTCACAATGAACACAGTTAGTTAATTTGCAACGGTTCAAAGGAAAAAAATTCCTCTGAAAAGTTCTCAAGAGAAAAACTAGGAGCCATCATTGAATGCAACACAGCCTGTTGAATAAGACTGAATCAAGGATATGTGAATGTTCTGATTCTCCTCAGATATGCATCTCTGCTGGTGCCATCCCAGTGTTCCTCCAAACAAATCTAGTTCCTACTAAACCTCTTTTAATGACATGTAACATCACAGCCTGATCTAGGTCTACAGCTTATATACAGTATGACAACGTGCACAGAACTACTGCATGCAACAGTCCGTTTTACATCATTTTCAGTGTGAACCATTTAACACACATCTTTTAAAATGTTCAACCTAAATCAGTTATCAGTATCTTCACATTCTAAACACAGTGGCTCAAAACATTGAGTGATTCCACCTCCATAACTAACATAACCACCACCATTCCTGCACAATGACATGCAACAAATTCACAGAATCACAGCACGGATAAAGCTGGAACCTGATGACCACAGTGGGTCATCTGGTCCAACCTCCCTGCTCAAGCAGGGTTATCCAAGAGCACATGGCACAGGATTGTGTCCAAACAGTTCTTGAGTATCTCCAGTGAGGGAAACTGCACACCCTCTCTGGGCAATTTGTTCCAGTGCACGGTCACCTGCACAGTATAGAAGTTCTTCCTTGTGTTCAGGAGGAACCTCCTGTGCATCAGTGTCTGCCCATTGCCTCTTGTCCCACTGCTCAGGACCTCTGAGAAGAGCCTGGTCCATCCTGTTGAAACCTATCCTTTAGATATTTATACACAATAATGAGGCCCCCTCTCAGTTGTCTCTTCTAGAGGCTGAACAGGCCCAGTTCACTCTGCTTTTCCTCATAAGAGAGATGCTCCAGACCCCTCATCATCTTTGTAGCCTCTGTTAGACCCACTCCAGGAGCTCCATGTCTCTCTTGCCCTGAGGAGCCCAGAACCGGACACAGCACTCCAGGTGAGGCCTCACCAGAGCTGAGTACAGGGGCAGGATCACCTTCCACGACCTGCTGGCAATGCTCTTCCTAATGTCCCCCAGGATCCCACTGGATTCCTTGTCCACAAGGACACTCTCCTGGCTCATGGACAGCAGCACCCCCAGGTCCTTCTCTGCAGAGCTGCTCCCCAGCAGGTCAGCCCCAGCCTGTGCTGGTGCCTGGGGCTGTTCCTCCCCAGGTACAGGACTCTGCAGTTGCCTTTGCTGAATTTCACATGGTTCTTCTCTGCCCAAATTCATCTGAAACCTCCCTTGAAATCCACTTTTCTGAGCATAATTTCCAGCTTTGACAAAGAACTACTAGAGGCAAGCCCATCAATAGGTACATGCAGCCACACAAGCTGGTACTCAGCTCATCACTAACAGAAATTTGAAGCTTTCTGACAAGAGGTGCAGCAGAAGAAGCAACTATTAACAACCGCATGGGTGAGCTCCTGAGTGCTTAAAAAAGCATTTGAGAAGGATGAGCCGAAGCCTAATACAGGAAGAACTGTAATGACTGCAGAACATCAGTAGCAGACAGAAGTCAAATACAACAGAGCAAGTCTCAGTGTGCTGTGCCTAGACCATGTGACACGTCCGAACAACCACAGCTCATGAAGGGATGTCTGAACTACTATCCTTTAAATTCTCTGAGTAAGAAAAACAAAGACTGTCTCCTACTGTGCCACAGTAGATATTAACCACGACACTGGAAGAAAATAATTACAGCTTCTTCCAGCATATTCCACCATTTTCCTAAGTATTTTTAATTGTGCTCATGTTTCAGCTTTTCTCAGACTTTCTACAATAAGATCCTTTGGTCACCTGCTAATGATCTTGACACAATTCTAATAAAATAACATTTTATCAGAGTGAAAACGAAGCAAAAAATAACATTATGACCAGATGAATCCTTACCAATCTAGCTGAAGCTACAAAACAATGTTGGCTCATTTAGACTGCAAGTAGAACTTGAAATACATTAATTGCCAGAAGAAAGAGATTGGTCAATTAAACCAACCAGAATAAAAGCAACACATTCAATTTGACGGTGAGGCTGTAAAACTATCCACCCTAACAGACACAGCCTTTACTGTGAATGAAAGGAAATACAATTACCAAGATACATTAACACTTCACTAGGTAGTAGAGAAAGCAATGGGATCATTAGTCCAGCAGATTAATTTCCAGTAAAACATATTCAATGACTGTGTTTGGAGGCACAGATAGTCTGCACAGATGTACTTCTTAATCCCCCCAGTTCTGGGATAACAATCTTCTCTAAACTTATTCAACATCTATTAGAATAATAGCTCCTTTCTCTCTCTCTTGCAGCTAGGAACTAAGGTGAATGAAGAGAGTTTAAAGCAAAAAAATGCTGAAGCTCTTCAAATTACCGCACCCCCAAACATACATTAAAAACAATACAAATACATTAAGAAAAAATACTTTTTTAACAAAGTATGAACCGATGTTTACTCTTATGCAGAAGTAAAATAACTCCATTGGAACAGAGTTTCAGCTGACATCAACATCATTAAACGCCTTTGTGGGTGTTTTTATGTAAGTAAGTCTGCTTGGTTTTCTTATATTATCAATAGGACCACTTCTAACACATGTTATTAAATAAATCAATTCATACTTATGCTATACTGTGTTGACAAAGTTAAAAACTTTGGTTTACATAAAGGTCTACATAAAAACCAGTAGAAAGAGTTTATATCATCATTTTAACATCATTGCACCTATTCAAACTAGACATTCAAAAAATCTGCATTTCCAGGAAGCATCCTGTCCCAAAGTTAATAGAACTGCAATGAAGTTTGACTACTCTGTTCTCTCTGTTTCCAATAAAAGTTGTAATTTCCCACTGTTTTTAAGGTTTTGGAAAGGCTATGAACTGTCAAAATGCATATTTGATGATTGATTAATATTTTAATCTCATATCATGAAAGACTCACTACCACTTCAGTGAGTGTACACAAATAAAACGAAGTTTCAACAGAAACCATCTATGAGTCTACTTTGGTTCAGAGACAACTGGGCAAGGATTCATGAATTTCATGCCTTTGGGGAAAAAAAATCCCACTCTGACTCAAAGCAAGAACAATTGCACTAACATTGTTCCAGTGCAACTACCATAAAAAGGGCAAGAGAAAAGAACACACACATAAAGGACCACTGGCTTGTCAGTTCTGTAGAAGATACACAGGGAAAATCAGACACAAAAACTGCAAGGGTCAGAGAGAACCAAATGTGTATCATAAAACAAAGCAGAAAGTAGTGATTTTTCCATGTAAAAAGAAGCGTATCTGTACACATTTATCCATCTGTAAATCTAGATGGCAATTTCTGTAAGTAGATGTCTACACACAGACAGAGACTCTCTCTCTCACTCTAGCTCCCTATATGGTGGCACACGTATTTCTTCACTGTAAAAGCACATGGTATAATCCATGGCATTTACAGTCTCAGGGATTTGAATAACAAATGCCTCCAATTTATAACTGAAGATAATTTTTCTACTCGCCAGTCCTGAAAACCCACTCCACTTGAAAGTCAGGCTGCGATAGTTCTTATTCAGGTATCACTTCCCAAAGAGCTGCTGCAACTGAAATTCAGCTAAGTTGGCTGTTGAAAACTCCTCCTGAAGGAGGCTATCTCTTCATTCTTTACTTCTTAGAACCTCAAAGAGAGATATATGATAACATCAAGTAAATCTGTACAAAGACACAAAAGTCATAGTACTCGCAGACAATTCTCATTATCCCAAGTGTCAAGAAAGTGGGCAGTGCTCACAGAAACAATAGGGTCTAGCAGGCCACAAAAATCTGGTAGCAGAGGCAAAAATAATTGAATAGGCAAAAGGAACATAACTGAGAGGCCAAAATGCCCAACCAAACCATAAAATTATTGTTCTTAAATTGGCAAGGCGCCCCAAAGCCAACTGTAGATAGAACCAGAAAGAAACCTTTCTTCAGAAGTTTTCATGAAGCACCTAGGCATGCACCAGGCTAGACAAGTTTCATAGCCAGTGTACCTATGAAGAAAAAAACCTCTCTTGAATCAGTGGACTCAAAACTTTCACTTAAGCCCAGCAGGAGATTCAGATGACAGGAACTAGACTCCCTTCAAATCTTACTCCTTAACCTACTCTTCAGGTGTCTAAAATGCCTGGGAAGCTATACAAAACATGTGAGGCTACCAGCAGCACTCTTAGAAAGGAAGTGAAGGCATCCTGTGGCAAGTTAATCTAAGTAAGCAGCTATCTGTCCAGTCTTCACATGCAGCTGCAGCTATGGCTGACTGAGTCTGTGAAGATAAAACAGGTGAGATACAGCACAGAACACGTAAACTTGGCTAATGCCTTAATTAATTCAAACTCATTTCTACTGTAGAGTTAGGAGAATTTGTGCTGTTCATGCTGGGTTTTATGCTTCTGACAGTTTTATTGATCTTTAGGTTTTATATCTTACATTAGTAAATGAATTACGAGTATAGAGGGGCAGAGGGCAGGTCCACCTTTAAGAAGGGAGATGAAGAAGTGTGTGACAGCCTTCCCCAGGAGACATCAACAGAGCAGATTCTGACTTTCCACCACTCAGAAGACAGAACCAACCAGAGGGTAGGGTTATCTGTGCCCATTAAGAGTAAGCAACCTTGAAACTCTGCTTCTGGCTTTTTCATTTCACAGTGCTGTGAAATACTGATTTGGCTACAGAGAGGCCATTAAATTTTTAATAGCTCTGTAATACATGAAACATAACTGCATATATGGCATGTACTAATCACTGGTATACCATACATTTGATATGCTGAGACAATATTCAGTGTTGCTTTAAAAAATCTTTCAAATATTTCAACAAATCCAGTATAACATTAAATATGTTTGAAAAGCAGGAAAGCACCCAAATATATAAAACAAACAAACCAATGGTACACATTTATTTCATGCTTCTTGTGAGATCTATGAAGTCTCTCTCCTCCCCAACCTGCTACACAGTCATACATTTATAAAAGGCATTTGTAGGTCTTCCCACAGTTACAAACCCAGTTTGAGTAAGAACAGTGAAGACAATTTGAAAAAAACCCTACATGTCTCAGCAGAAAAATCTGTAAGGCCTGTTTGGATTCTCAGTTAATGCTGTGTAAGAGTGAAAAATTATTTACAAGAGAGTGAAATTATTTACAAGAGAGTGAAAAATTATTTACAAAAATTATAAAATAACTCAGCACTTTCAGCTTCCCCAAGTAGGAGATACAAAGAATTGATATTTACTGCACAAATAGTTTTTTCATTTATGTCAAACAGGCCAATTGTTTTTCCTATTTTAAACTTTCTGCCATTAAACAGTCATTTTCTTCCCTTTGAAAAAAAAAAAAAAAAATCAGACCATAAATACTTAAGGTTCAGGAAAAGCCAACTTTGCTAAGCCTCTATCCTGCTTACTTTGTGCCATCTTTTTAGCCACCAGCGGAAACATTTTACACATTCTCCAAAGATAATACATAAGCCAATACTCAAGGTAGTTTCACAGTCAGAAGCATATCATCATTTAAACACCACACCTGGTATGTCTCAAAATGGCATAGGGGGTACTAGTGTAGGAAGTTATGAACTTGTATACATTTTTTCTTTTCCTTGTGATAGGGACATATATTTAACTGAAAGGGCCACCACGGCACAAAAATGACCATGATGTGAAAGCCTGTCAGTCTTTCGCCCATTTGATGGCACAATCCTTTAACTTTTACTCAGCGTTTACTATTTCCAAACCTTTCTTCCCCCTCCTGACAACAATGAAAATGCTACAAAAACAAAAAAGGCCATTCCTGAACTAACAAACGTCAAGCTAGCCTGTTTTAAAAAAGGTACTTATGCAAACCTGTCCCTTTAAGAACACCGAACAAAATAGGCTATCTTGAGCTGTCCACAAAAAGAATATCTGTTTCCAATAAAAGGTCGAATACTTGAGAGCAAGCCTAAAGTGCCTTTATGGGGGACAAAAGGAGGACGGTAGAAGGGTTGGACAAAAGAAAACATCTTATAAATGGAGGTAGAGTAATATGCGGCGTCTGGTTAAAACGAACCAGCACCAAGGGCCTCGCAAGGAGAGGCTCTCAGCTCCCGCAGCTCCAGCCCAGCAGCAGGCAGGAGGCCGCGGGTCCCCCCGCCTTGCCGGGCCCTTCTGACCAGGAAATGCAGCTCCCGCTGCCCGCACCTGGAGCGGCCGGCCTTACCTCTGAGTCCGGCGGAGCCGGCTGCCTCGCCGCAGGTGGGGCAGCGTGAAGTTGGAAAGGAGGGTCCAAAAACTGGGATCCGACATATCCATTTCTCTGCGTTTGAAAGCTTAGTAACTCAGTGCCATAGTACGACGAGGAAGAGGAGGAAGGACAGCAGTCCTGGGACAGAGAGCGGGAAGGCAGCCAGCCTCCGAGGGGGCGGAAAGAGAGCAGAGATAGCAGCAACTCGAACCGACAGAAACTTTTCCGTGCGGCTGCTCGGCGGGAGTCGCCCCGCCCCGGCCATTGGCGGCCGCGCAGAGGCCGCGCTGCTCCGCCCGCCCACCGCAGGTCAGAGCCCCCCGCCTGTGCCCCGAGGGCATTTAATGTACAGCCCCCGCGGGTTAGCCTACACCCGGCACAGCAGAGCCCCCCTGGGCCGGCAGAGCAGAGCAGAGCTCCCGCGGGTAAGCCGGCACCCGGCACAGCCCCCGCGGGCCGGCCTGGCACCCAGGACAGGCCCCGCGGGTCAGAGCCCCCCGCCCGTGCCCCGCGGGCCAGCCCGGCACCGCAGAACCCCCGCGGCTCAGCCGGCACCCGGCACAGCCCCCGCCCGGCCCCCACAGAGCCCCGAGGGTCGGAGCCGCCCGCCGGCTGCGCTCGGATCTGCTGGGAACTGTAAGTAAGGTAAGGACCAGTGACTCTCGGTGCACTGCACAGTGTACGTGTCGCTGCTGTGGCTTCTGCCTCTCCCGGGAGAACTGACGGTGCAGGTACTTAATTACCGTGTCACACTGGCTACCTGCCACTCCAGACACCAGGCGTTTGCCACGGAAAGCTGGGACACCCGCCTCCCTCCATAGCCAGCTACCTCTTTTGAGAAAGCTACCCTGAAGCACAGGCTGGCAAGAGAAGGGCACAGAAAGGCTCTGAGTACCTTTCCCACTCATAACAATGACCTAATCCCTCAGGTACTTTGACTCATTTCCTCCCCTTCCTCCTTCCAACTTTCTTCCTTTGCTTCCCTCTTTGGCATTCCCCAGCTGCCTCCCAACTCAGGTGGTTAGCTTTCTTGACTCCCACCACTCTTCATTCCACCTTCACTCCTCGTTTTAGCCCCACTGCTGACTGCTGTCTTAAATCTTTTCATACCTAATTCCAGCACCACTCTCCAGCCCTCTCCTCTCTCCCTTTTCAGCTGTCTAGACTAGCATTCTTCCTCACATCTCTGCAGTATGCAAATAAAAGTGTTTCTAAAATTACTACTCCACTACCTTGTCATTCTGTAATGTCTTAACTCCAGATGTTGAAAGCAATGATGGTCAGGTACAGAAAAAGATACTGCAGATTCAAAAACTAGGAAGTTTCTTTTAATGTACTTAAAAATTTCCACTTGCCCTTTTGTTTATCTGAGGGTCACAGAGCAGAGCTGAAAGGGCTCACATGACACTTGGGATGAGACAGCTCTCATTAGACAACTCTCACTCTGGTTAGCACCAAAGGCTTTAGTACAAATCCCCAGAAAACACCATTTACTCTCATGCCACAGCAAACGTCAGTTTAACATTGATCAAACAAAACAGAATAATCAAACACTTCTTTAAAGACATACTAATTTTAGAAGAGACCATTTCCATGTAAGAAGGGAAAACAGCCTCATCTAGGTCTCAGGTCAGATTTTCTTGTACAAGAAAGGCTGAAATAGCTGCAGAAACTGGTACTTGGGCTGATGTCCATTTGTGCCCCACAGGAGGGCACTTCCCAGCATGACTGCTCGTTTTATACCTCTCCATTAAGACTGAGTACTCACATCTACTGCAGCCAGTAAAAGAAAAACTCTCATCCATTTATTTTCATTTCGAGGCATGCCTGAGCATACTGAGCATCAAGTTTTAAAGGTTCATATGAGGGCGAGCATGGCTGGCAGCACTCCTTCCTTAAAACTGTGTAAGAAGGAAATTCTCAAATCTCTACAAGAACCACCTCCTCCTCCACAAACTCTGTAACTTTATCTTCTCTGCTACATACACAAGTTTTTGCCTGTAATCAGCACGTTTGGAGAAAGAACTGTATACAATCATGAAACCAGAGAATTATACATAAGTGATGTTGTGAACAGCACTGGCTAAAGATTAAAAACAAAGTCTTCCACCTATCACACACGAGAAGTTTCAGTATCCCCACTGCCCTGCAAGTTCTCCCCTCACTTCATCACTCCACCTAAGAAGCAGTTAAGAGTAACAAAAGCAGTTGAGGTTCCATAATTCAGTCAAGTACATCACTTGTGGGGTGATCATGGAACATGGAGTTCAAACTTTATTTCACGTTAAGGCCAAAAATTACCAATCCTTTCTGTTCCAAGCCCAGAACTGAAACTGAACTCATGATTTCTTTGTGAAAATCTCTACCACTTTATCAAAATGATGTGAAGCCTCCAACTCTGAAACATACCTTAAAAGCTTTTAAAAATTAAGCAAGACTTGCCTGTCATAATGTTGACAAAGACCCACCAGAGAAAAAGAAGATTGCTGCTTGCAAGTAGACAAATTCTGATGGAAAAGGAGTTTAACCTTTCTGTGTACAACCAGACATGATTATACCAAAAGCCATTACACAGATTTCACTACCTGAAGAGATGGATTTTTGCAAAAGCAGAAAGGAGAAAAAATAGGATAGAAGATAGGATAAATTCTAGGGAACTGTTTCTGTCCATGGATATAGCAACCATAATGTCATGGTTTTAAGAAGTGGTATTGCCCAATTTAGTGCTCCCACTGAGACACAACAAACCGTAAGACACTCACTTCCCTCTCCCTCTCCCCCCTCCATGCTCCTGCAGCAGGATGGAGATGAGAACTGGAGATACAAAGAATAAAGATCACAGGTTTAGATAAGAACAATTTACTGGAAACAACAAGATTAAAAAACGAACAGTAACAGCGGCAATAACAAAAGAGTGTACAAAAATGAATGCTTCGCATGCGAGTTCTTATACCCCTGAGAATACCTAACTACTCCCTTCACCAACCCGAAAGAGACTCTTTCTCCACATCCCCAGAAAGTCACATGAGATGGTACAGAATAACCTCCACGTCCTAGCCATGCCCCCTTCTGGCTACTGTAAAATTTAACACTGGCCAGAACCAGGACACATAATCGTATCAATCAATGGTGAACACTGTTCACTCCAAACAGTGGCTTGATGGTCAAATCCCTTGCAATTCTGTCTCTAGATCCTGCACAGTGTATTCACAAGCAATAGCTCCCCATATTTCATGATCCAAACACTACTTCACCTTGGCTTTCTGTGCACAATTATATGAACACACAGTCCTGTTAATCAGTCATGTTGCTTGTAGCACGGGCTTGAAAGCAAGGAGACTTGAATAATTATTTTTCTGAAGTGCTTGCTGGACATATGCATATTAAGGCACTACAGAGACTTTGACAAAGGCAGGAAAATGAAAGGAGGAGCTGTAAGAAGTCCAGCATCATCCCACAAAAACCCTAGACAAATTATATGCTTCATAAAGCAAAGCATAGGCCTTATCCTTTAAGAGCACAAAATGTAAATGGTTATGAAGATTTGCCTTTCAATAAACAACGCAACTTTCAAAGTGGTGCCTGCAGTTTGTGACTTTCCACGACATAGAAATGCCTGATTTCAAAGCAAACACCTCAAGGGAGAGTGAGGTTTTGCAAGCTTATTACACAGATGCTAAGAGGACATTTCTCCTGATTTAGTGAGCTGAATCAGCTCAATGAAGGACATCCTAGAACCAGACCCAATACAAGGGATACAGATAGAGTGAAGGGTCTGGCAGAGAGGCAGGGGCAGCAGGATCATTTCTTTTTCAGCAGCTGTCCCTAAAACTGAAGCCTCTTTCACTGCCAATACCGGTAAAGCTTACGTATCCTTTAACACAGGACCAACAGATGTATTTTGTAGTGTTCCTTAAGCCACTGCAATTTACTTATCTCTGCTATGTAGAACTGGACAAAAAAACCTGAGAAATAAATATGAATAATGTTTTAAAAGTTTGAAAACACCACATTATTAGGAACAGATCTATGTCATTTTGATAAATGCATAGTTGACATTAAGCTATCATTTTCCTACAACAAAACGTTACTGGCATGTTCAGCAACTCTCCCTCAGTATCCAACTAAAACAGAAGTCTGCAGTTGCCAAAAATAAATAAAATAACGAAGTTAAGAACCTGCAAACATGTTCTTACCAGCATTTATTGCTTTAGTTATCTGCTATACAGCCACTTTCAAAACAACAAGCAGCTCAGGCAACTTCATCTCTTAGGAGATGCTTTACTATAGAACTTGGGTGATGACTTTCATTTATCACAAAGAGTTACATAAGCTAGCAGATAACAAAACAAGTGATAGGGATCATTAAGTTTTCCCTTTTATATTCACTTGAAGGTAAAAAACATCGTATCACTCAAGTCAGAAAAGGAGCTTAATCTACCCTTGCTTTGAAGAAAATTATATTTCCAAATGCAAACTTATAAAAAGCATCTTTAGAAGGGTCTTATTCAGTATATAAGAGAAAAAATTCAAAAAGTCCACATTTACTTCAGTAATTAACAGCAACAAAAATTCTTCCCCAGTAACTTTTTAAATGTATAACACTGATTACTAAAGTACCACCATGAAATACTACTCAGAAGTTATATGTGCATGTTTAAAACCACAATGCTATACCAATACTACATCAGTATTTTGCACATAATATTTCAATGCAAAAGTTATCCAATACACCATCTTCATGCTGATAATTACACTAACAAACACTGGAATTTTTCAAAACATATGAAAATCTTGAGAAGTCACTTCCCAAAGGCATTACAGAACGATCAAGTCTCATCAATTTTATAGGAAGATGTCCACTGAATGCAGTTCACCAGCAACAATACAGACAAATAAAGAGTTTCTCAGCAATACTAATACCAGGAAAAGCTTAAAAGCATAGGCCTCTTACTGAAAAAGATGAGTGAATTTGTGAACCAGGAAAGAAAACAAGTTGCCTTAAGACACCTCTATTTTCAAGGGCTAGGAAGATTATGAAATCACATCTTTTAGCAACAAAGAAATGCTTCTCACTTCATCAGCATCTTAGAAGAACGATAAATTAGAACTGAGCTAACACATCCCTTGAGAGGAGGTTTTTTTGGTTTAGTTGAGTCTTTTTAGTCAGTTAGTTATTATCCAATGACTAATGAAGGAATTGGCGAAGCTGCTTATTCAATTATTGCTATTTTCAAAGTGTCTTGAAATAGCGGGAAGTTATTACAACGGTTGAACAGTTGAACTAAGCTGTCATACTGTAACACTCCCTTAAAAGGACAAACAGGATATTAGCTGCTACCAGTACTGAGTTCAGGTACGGTAACTTACTTAGTATCACATGAGACAGTCTGCCCAAAAAGTGTTTCAAGTGAGATTTCAAATCTGGTCAATAACCACCTCAGCTGACAATATATCGAGACATTTGTAAAATATTCCACGTATCTCCTAACATCGTTGTAATAAGTTCACTACCACAACAGAAAACATTTATTCATAAGGGAAACATTAAAACTCACCTATAGATTTGAAAAAGTAACTGCACATTAAACATTTCTAGTAGATCATACAGGGTTATGTTTTTCATATAACACAAATAAAAGTACTATCAATGAGCTGGAAAAAAAATTATACCCTTTCTAGCAAACAAGACATAAGAGGTAAGTAACCACAGGAACAAGATAATTTATCATTGGATAAAGCAGCCTTATTTGAACAACACATATTATAGCCTTGCTAGTCATCAAGTCGTATCAAAGGACAAGAACACCCCCCAGCCATAATATACATACATATTGCAGAATCTAGGAGGCAGATATCAGGCAAACAATTAGGTACTATCATAGGTAAATAGCTAAGTAAGAATTTTTTATGTGATGTGTAGATAAAAGAGTAAATGTCCCTCAGTTCTACAAGCAGGAAAATCTCACATGTGAGCAAAGAGATGATACAACTGAGCACTGAGGGGCTAAAATGCAGCTAGTTGTGGCATTTCCCAAAGACTGCAAAAAAGATTAAAGGAGTTCAAGAAAAAAAATTAAAATCTGAACTACAGGGTGCAGCTTGAAAAAAATCATTTATTGCACTTGGTCAAGTCTATTGGAGAACCTTGGTCATTCAGTATGCATTTCCCCAGCAGGAAGAGATTTTCATGAGGAAACAGAGTCTAAGAACAGCAAACTCTATTAATGTCCCCCATCCCCGCCCCCCCCCCCCCCACCCCGAGTTAGAGTTCAATCTGCAGAAGTCAGACAAAAAAGCAGTTTTAAATTCTTTTCTCTAACTGTAACACAGGGATTTTCCAACAGTGTAAATCCTATATGTTATATGCCTAACTAAAAAAATAATCACACTTCAAACAAGCACTAGAGGATGGATAAAAAAAGTCCAAAGCAGTGGACAAAGTATACAGCCAATTTTATAAAGCCTGTCAAACTAAAAGATCTCATTGGTATATCCAGTGCTTAAGATGTACTAATTAGCATCCCTACATTTAATTACAATAATTGAAATCTTGCTCCCCCTAGTGGTTGACGTTGATGATTATTACCTTCTCGTGACCGCACAGGATTTTCACTGTGGGATGTTCAGTGTAAAAATAAGTTGAAGAAACCACAGTACAAAAGAATATTTTGTGGGTGTACAATGTATGTCTGCCAAATTTCTAAGTTTTCTTAGCTATGTTTATAAATACACATAAACACTACTACTCTAACCAGTTTTGAAGTAACATGCAAAACACAAAAAATCCCACTGCTCTAGTTTATTATAGCTCATCTAACATAAACATATTTAGGAAAAGCAATGGCCCCAGCATCTCCCTCAGTTTCTGAAAGGTTCTAAAATTATGCACAATATATTTGGAAGTTAAATATATTGTCTATCCATCTGCATCAGGCATCAGAATTCACATCAGGCAACACTATTTTTAATCCAGCATTTTGCTGTCAGTAGTGGAAAGAGCCAACCATGCTAACAGCTATGCTGCCTATTTACTCTGGCCTAGAGATTAGCTTCTCCTTCTGAGCTAATTTAGCATACCAACTAATGAGAAAGTGTAAAAGAACCATTTCCCATTTTTATCACTGAATTTTCATTCATCCTGGCAAGTAGAGCAGCATTACTACATTTCAGAAGTGTTGCTTTATGTGGTAAGCAAATGCACAGAGGGTCAGGAAAAATCTAATAAAAATGTCATAATTTTCCAGATAGCATGATGCTTGGACCTTGACTTCATTACCACAGATGCCAGGGGGTGGGGAGAGGAATACTGTATTAAAAAGTATTAGTATTATTCTATCCTACTTTGTTTGTTTTTCAAGTATCTTTTTGCCAGCACTCTACAGCATCCTAAGAGGATCATATAGTTTTTTTTAAATCGTTAATTACCATTCTTGTGGCTGCAGTACCACTGATATAAAGGTGAAGGCAGTGTTATCCAACTGACATTAAAGAGTCATAATGAAGTTTTCCATGGTTCAGGGCATTCATGTGAAAAATCACCACTTAAGACTTACTTCATGGCACTGGTTTAGATCACTCTACACACTTTGACGTTCTCCTGACGTCACACACATCCAGCCCCAGCCATATTTCATCAAGCATCTTTTTAAGGCAACAGTCAGAGCCTATGTGGCAAATAGCATTATTAAGGGTCAAGGTGCATCTCCTAAACAATTCTTAAAAAAATGTGGATACAATCATTCTTCCAAAACAGTTAAGTACTTAGATATTGCCACTGATTCTGGATCACAGCTGCAGTCAACTAAGTCGTATTTTTTGAGAAAAAGTATTTATTAATTCAATTGCAGAAAACCTTTGTTTTTAAGAGAAGCTTTTTTTGGGTTTTTTCACTGGAAAGTTAAAGTTTTGACAGTTTGAAATAACAAAAATCTGTATAAATCAGACTTACAGCACACAATCTTTCTCTACCTTTTAAAGATGAAAATATTCATGTACTACTTTATTACAGAAAACAGACTGTATAAAATAGAGTTTGAAACACATACTTTAAAAAAAAAAGACTGTTCAGCATTTTTAAGTTTATCTGGGTTTGCTTCATTTTAATAACTTTCTAATTATGGAAAACAGAGTCCAAAACCCACAATCTTCAAAAGGCAGTTAAGTGGGGCATTTTATCCTGTCACCACAGCATTCTGGTTTGAAGAATCCCAAACAACATACTCTTCTGAGAGGAATCCTACCCCTTATACAGAGCCATTTCCTCACGTTGAACTCTGCCCCGGAACATCCCAGTGCCATACTCACAGATCTGAGTAACAGACTTCAGGGGGTCTCTGTTTTTAGTCAAATGAACTAGGGAAAGAAATCAAGCTCAAATTCCGTTTGACAGCTTTTAATCCTGATAGGTTTGGGAAAGATGTCATCATGAGTTGTAACTTTCCTCGTTCTCACATTTTGGGGTACAGGGGAGGTTTAATGGAGATCAGCATAGTGAAGCTCTCAAGTCTGTCAATCAAAGTCTAAACAGATCAACTCCTGTGATACTGAACTGAAAAGCACTTCTTCAGTATAAATGCTGTCTCCAGTGAGCCAGAAAACTTCATCAGCTGTAATATTTACACACTGTATTTCCTAAATTAATCACCCAATCATCACAAGACTGATAGTTATAGATCCATTATAGGCCTCTGTCAGAGCAAGAACATTACAGGTTCCTCCCCAGAACTGGCAAGTACTCTTTACTTCCCGTATTTTAAACACACAATTTTCTTTAAAATCATGATTTGAATGACAGTAAATAAAAACCAGGTGCCAAGAATTCAGAGCTCTGCAATATATATACACCCAAGTAGTTGCATTTCCTGAGCTTTCCCTGCACTCATCTGGCTTCATGCTTCAGTTAATCCATGTGATGGATCTGTTGTCAGCAGAACGGTGTGAGATGGAGCACCCCATGCAGTACAAGCTGGCAAATTGGAACTCAAGTACACAGGAAGTTCAAAGGCAAAACATGATCTTCAGAGGAATATTATGTTGACTGTCCATTAACGTTACCCTTGGTATTTCAATGACCTGAGCACACAGCACTGCAAGTTTGTAATATCTTTTGATCACTCTGGAGGTCACCCTTAATGCTCTCCTTCTCAAAAGGCTAAATAATAAACAATCATAGGTGTGCTTCAGCACACACCTCCAATTTAAATCTGAATTTCTGAACAACCATAATTACACTCAGCACACACTCTTATGTCTGTGGGGTTTACTAAACAGTTAACTATCAGACATGTAGATGGTATGGCTGCCAATCACTGGAAGCAGTAGAATTAACTACAAAGAAAGACTGTAACTTTACAGAAACAAAATCAAAAGCAAGCATCTAGAATTGCAAGACTAGTCAAGATTATTTTAGTTAGTTGTGCTTATCAAAACGTGACAGAAAATTCTCAAAATTAAGGACAAAATACTAAAAATTACCTCATGGCTAAGGTGCCTCATGGTCTAAGACCTGGTGTCATCTAGTTATTTAATCTGTTTGCGCTTCAGTTCTCCACCTGTAAAGCAAAGAAATTTCTACTTCTTGGGAGCGTAGTGAAGATAATTCCAGAAACACCTGCATCAAATGTTCATAAACTAAAAGAAAAAAAAAAGAGGAAAGAAAGAAGCAGACAGTAATAGGGAGATCTTCGGGCTGACCACTATATAGGTTCAGAGGTACCAAATGAATTCTACAATTCCTGCCTCCCTATAAACAAAGACCATATATGCATAAGTTGAAAGGGATTCAAATGAGTCAAGAAACAGTCTTAAATCTCTCTGATATGCGCATTAAGGAGAATGACAAGAGTCAGGGAGGATACCATGGTAAGTCACAGAATTTCACACTCCACTTCCTAAGACAGGCAAACACATTTTGGTTTAATTTTGTAGGGCCAAGAGTGCACATCAGCTCTCTCTAACAAGGAAGCTACAGTCAGCACCTGTATTGTCACCAAGACTGTCAAAACTATACAAAACAAGAAGCAGAGGATGAACACAACCCACGTGTTGTGGGTTTTAGGCCTCTAAAAAAAAAACCTCTTTCATAGTAGAAATGAGGTGATAAACCGTTCAGCTTTCAAATAACAATTCAAACCACTAAATATCCTAATTTCTCTGATACCAGAAAACCATATTATTCCATTCATGTAACCACGGAGTATGTAAGTTTATGGAAATATCAATATCCTGATACAAAAGAGACTTGTAAGTACTCACCACTGTAAATCTTCCTATACCAGCAATACAAAAAACCCCAAACCTATCTCAAAACTCCTCCACCATTCAATCAACCTCTCCTTTGACCACCTCCAGTCACATCTAGACATGGCTTACCAAGAATTGTATATGGTTTGTTTCTTTTAAATCATCATACTTATTTCTCTCAGTATTTTGGCTTTTTTCTGGCAGAGGGCTAGATTCTTTTAAAAGTTATGCAACAATTCAATTCTGCAAGATTTATTAATAACCATGCTTAATGATGACAAAGTATTATCTCAGCCTATTCTATGTTCTGCTCTTCCTCAGCATCCACACTTGCATGCTTCCACATACACACAAGAGGAGCAGATTTCATCAGTCCAGTGGCAGACTGCATGGGGAGAGCCTAAATGTTCTCTTGGCAAAGAAACAGCAGTATTAAGGTGAAGGTGAAGGAGAAACATACCAGGCTGCTGATAATGAAAGACTAGCTTCAGTTGATAAATATGTACACCAGCACTTGCCATGATCACCTTCTCTCATGTACTAGACCAACTTTTAGAAATATTTCTAGGTTTTATCAGCTGCGGAAGTTACACAGCATTCGCAGCCTTCCCAAACTTGATGGCATGTGTTCCTATGTACTTGCCAACAAAACTACAGCAACCAGTCTACAACTTCTAAAACATGACAAGAACTCCTTCCAGTGTTGTGGCTGCATTTCACATGTCTTTTACAGTCTTTTTGTTGTGTGAAAGCTTAGGCCTGCTTCTGTCACCATTTACTTTTCCATCAATCTGAAAAACTGCCTTTCTACCCAAGCAGTATCATGCCATCTCCCACCTGAGAACCCCTCTTGGAGCAAACCCCTCTCTTCTCTTTCAAGGTACACATTTTGGCTGTCAGACACATTAATGTTTTGCTAGGTAGCCCTGAAGCTCTAACCTCCCACCCGTTTTGCTCCACTGAAGTGTTAGTGTGCTCAAGCTGCTAACTGCAAACCACGTTGTCTTTTCCAGCCCAACCACAGTCTCACTGGTCTCTTTCTGAAAAGCAGAAAAAGCAGCCGTCATCACTCCTGGCATGAACAGAGGGTGTGCCATGATTCTGCTTTATGACAGCAGCTTTCTTATTGCTAGGAAAAAATCTTGCAGGCCTGGGTTATTCCCTCTCACAGTCTGTAAAGTTAACAAGCAGTTTGCCACAGAGTGCCCTGTGGATTTGAGCATTAGGCTGCTCTAGGACAAGCTCAGCAAGTCATCATGCTTATCAAAGCCAGATGTGACAACATACACCCAAGATATACAGAATCACATAAATACTGACATTGTTGTCACACCACACAGGGAATGGTTACCACAAACTGACAAACACACAAGTGTGTGAAAGCTGAGTTACCAGGAGATGGAGACAAGGACACCTTCAAGTTGGGGTCATTCCAACATCAGGTTCCTCAACATTTTCTGCTTCCCATCACTATGGTCTAGCCCAGGAGGAGTTTCCAATACTTTCTAAGAAAAGTGGTGTCCCAACAGTAGGTGGAAACGCTTCCTCAGAGATGCTCAGGACTACATTCACTAGATGCACTTACAAGAGCCCATTTGCATCTCTCATACCAGAGGACGGAGACGCGGAGTAGGTGATCAGTCTGCGTCCCCAAATCATGCCATGAGGTGTCCCTCCCCCACAACATCCAGAAACTTCTCTCCTGTTCCAAGCCGTGAGACTATTTGTTGAGTAGCTCTTCTGATCAGGAGCACTGGCCTTTCCTGTGATAACCACTGATGCATCCCCTGGATCAAGACAAAAATCTGGCCACAACTGGCATCAGGAAAGAGCTGTTAAATCTCAAATATAGCAATTTAGCGGCATTCTCCAGTTTTTTACAGTTGCAACGCATTGCCTCTAGGAACCTACCTTCTTTCTGAAATGGTTAGTGGCATGGAAGAGTAGGAACAAGATCTCTGAAAAACAAAAGGACTGAGAAGATTTCTACTTGTGGGGCTCAGCCTCATTTCATTCCTATTTACCACTTTGTTTCCACAACACTCATTTTTAAAAGGTTTTCAGAACTCTGCAGCTGTGAAGCTGTCGCTTCTACAGTACTCAAGAATAAGCTACTGCCAAAGCCACACACCCTTGCTTAGTGATCATCAACTATCAATGCAAAGCAATTCAGCCTGCACAGCAGTGGAAACAAGTTGTCTTGCATACAACAGAAATAATGAAGCCCTCACAAAAGGCTGCTGCAGGGACAGCAGTGCGTTTCCAATACACACCTTCTTCTTCTGCATTCCTCACTTAGAATCTTTGAGAGTCTCAAAGCATTTCTTCTGCTGGAGTTGTGTAGGAAAAGCAGATGCACACAGCGCTGGTTTCTGCTCTGCATCTATTTTTATCAAGGTGCGATAAAATGATGCAGATGCAACATAATGCTGCAGCGTTGGCACTGAGCAAGGTTGAGAATTTCCACCTCTAGAATATAGCTGCAGAATTTTTTCTCTGGCAACTCACACAAGGACCAACTGAAATTTGACACTGTGCTGCAAAAAGACTGCAGAATTTGTGATTTTGGGATAACAGCAGTGGAATTACCTCAGGAAATACTTCTCCTGAAAGTGAACCACTAACATCCCTAGCAGACCAAACTTTCAAAGAAAAATACAGCACAATTGGCAGGTTAACATAGCAGTTTCTCCATATCTGCAGTAACTGGCTGGCCACAGATTACACACAGTCGCATTTTGGTCAGTAAGTGGACCTTAAATTCAAGATGTACTGAAAGTATTCCTATCAAATCAGATTAAGCCAATTTTGAAGCCATACTATGAAAGTCTGAAGTGTACATGCAGGCTGAGGGCAGCTGAGGCACAGCAGTTTTCAGTCATTACTAACGGGTATGTCAGCTGACAGGCAAAGCAAACAGGTCAACAGAACACTCACACAGTGACTTAGGATGGCTGATAGTAGGTAACTTGCATGCACATGCAAATCTGTAGTATGGCAGCACAGGAAGAGAGCAGACTGTGCATTTTCCAGTACATTTCAAGACCCATCCTAAGAGTTACTTTCATATACAGAATGCAGATCAATTGTTCAAATTTTAACCACTTCCTCGAATTGTAGCGATTTCTTTACACCAGTGTGCAGTGCTCAACTCACCTAGTCTGTGTGTGGCCCCAAATAAAACTCCCTGTCATCCTCCCTCCTTTCCTACAATTTCTGATTTAGATATGGTATATTTTTGTAAGTATTAACAACTTACATGTTTATGCTGTGTGGTTTTTTAAATGAAAAATGTGGGGGGAAAAAATCTACAGAGTAATGTTGGGTTTTGACTATACCAGGTCACTTGTGCTTAAGACCTGTATGGCAAAAACAGTCACAGATTAGCCAATGAGCACTTTACTAAGTAAGCTGACTAGCACATCACATTATTGTAAAACTAAGCTTTATTATGAGGAAATATCTCAGTGGGAAATACTTCCAGAATATTTTCATTCTCTGCTTTAGAAAGTAGCAAAGCGGTTCAAGAAATCTCCATTCAGGTAATTCCTATGACTGTATATGGCCTTCAAGCTTGTAAAAAAGACATTTTTTCAAGCAGTGTTTTGAATATAAAATAAGAACTGTCTTCAGATTCAGCATTCCTCTGCTACAGCACCACTCCACAATCACTGTAATTTTCAAATTCAAATTCATGTTACCTCCTCAAAATGCTTAGAAGGCCTAGCATACTAAATTCAAAATTTGACATTCAACGGTAAACACAAAGTACAACCCAAAAGGCCAAAAGATTTAATAAAACTAGCACACAAGTACTTTGGGAGTATTTTTACGAGAGTTGAGGGAGACGAGATCAACAAACTGGCATTTAAAATGATTCAGATGAGCTCTGTGTCTGTAGCTTTCGGTCTACCAGAAAAAATAACTGTCACAAGAACTTCCTTGATTTCTTAAGATGCACTTCACACATGAACTAAAAAAAATCCAAACAAAACAAAAACAAAAGCAAAACAAAAAAAAAATCTACACAAAACAACCTACACCCAACAACACAGGATTAAAGCAAAGATCTCTGTTTCCGGTAAGCTTTCTAGAATTCTGTTGTCTGTCCCTGTAAGTTAGTAGGAAGCTCCTGTTCCTTGCTTTACTTGATCTAAAAAATACGTACCTGAATCTTTCTGCAGAACAATATCAAGTGGCACAAGCCACAAATTAAATTGAAGAAGTTATGTGGATAAGACAAAATCATACAGAAGAATTCAGTTTGTCCTGGGACCTTTTAAAAATGTACTTAAAGCCTAATCTTTATGATATGATACAATCAAGTTTTAGACTCCAGAAGCTTTACAAGACATCATCGTAACAATACAGCCTTAGCCTCCCTGATTTTGCATCAGCGTGGGGCAAGTAAAAGCACGCTGTCTTCAGCACCAGCCCCAAAAAGCCCACATGGAATCAGAAATTCACATCCCTATCTCCCTCTCAGATGAAAACCAATAGTGAAGATCCTCCAGGGGACCCCATGCTCACCGATGACAGCTGTGCAGCTCCTGCAGTTCTCAGCTGAACCCTCATTTACACTGGTGCAATGCCATTATGACATTAATATGCTTATGCACATGTAGCAGACCAGCACTCAACAAAATACTGACGACTCACAAGCAAAAATCTTCTCCTCTGCTGTGACTCCACAGAGCTCAGAAAACAGAGAACTTTTAAAAGTATTTCAAAAGCTGAAGCTAGAATAGCACACTTCAGCACACATCTGCTGAGTAAAGGGCTGCTTTTACTCAACCAATCCTCAAATCTCACTTTTACATCACAAAAAAACTTATACATGCAATGAAACTGTTTTTCACTTTCCATTTTGAAGTTCCAATGGAAACAGCTCTCCCTTTGACCTGCCACAAGTCTTCATATGGGAGAGTATGGGAAATAGCTGAGGAAATTGTTTTGTAAGGTTAAGTAAGTAGTCCCAAAAAGTTAAGAGAACAGCAAGGACATAAAAATAACTTCAGAGCAGACCGCTTTTGGAGGAGAAAGCCAAAGATTAATTTATTTCACCTTGAGGAACTCGTGCTTCATGGCTGATGTTCATGAATACTAATCAGATTACCTTGAGAGATGAAACAGCAGGTTTTCCTCGTTTTAAAGGAAAAACTGAGCAAGACATTGAGCCAAGTGATTCTTTACCTCATCCACATAAGCCCTTCCCAAGATCTTCCCCTTTCAGGGCAACAAATCAACAGCTTCATCTTTCAGCGTAACCTTAAGGTCAGTGTACTTTGTACTGGTATCAGAAAGCAAAGCTGGAAATAAATTTTAAAGGAAAATGTCTTCTTGAGAATCCCTGGGTATGGTGGCTATGTCACTGAGGAAAGAAGGGAACGATACGTGTACTCCTCACGAGTCTTTTATAAAACCTTATGAATCCAAGAAGTAGCAGTTCCATAGTAAAACTACATAGAAGTAGAACTACTCTGAGACCAGAGGAGTCTAAATTTAATAGCTAACTCCTCTACAACAATTATGCTCTACCTTGAGAGAACCATGTCATGTCTTTGCACAAGTTCCTCCTCATCAGAGAGTGAGTACTAGTACTTCTTTTTCCGCAGTATTCCTTGTCTACCTAGACTGTATGCTTACACCAGATTTAATCATTAACCAGTGTGTATAACAGCTGTCACCTTGGCTGTTGCTCAGGACTTAGTGGGCAGCTAGTGCTGCCAAAGGCAGCAGAGTGCTGGTCCTAGCACACACTGCCACTGCATCCCCCCATGCTGAAAAGCACTCCCCCACTCCCTCCTCGCTCCTCAGACGGGCCTGCTCTCACTCACAGGGGACACTCAGCTTGGTGCAGCGACCCGATCACAAGAGCTAACAGAGAAGACGGCAGGAACATGGTCATGGCAGCAGGGTCAAGGACAGGACGGGCAGGGCCTTTGCTCATCAGCCTGGCTGTGCAAGCCCCTGAGGCAGCTGTGCAACAGCAGCCCCACGGCCACCCCATGGCCACCCCGCGTGCCCAGCCCAGCCAGCCCGCACAGGCAGCAGAACACACCAACACTGTCCACGCCGCTCTCCTCACAAAACACAGGAATATTGCTGAGTTTAAAAACAAACTATTGCCTTCAGTGATGTAAAAACCAAACAGCAAACTAAATTCCTACTGTCCATCACATCTTTCACATGGGTGTACATGCCCCACATGCCCACAAAGCATCACACAGAGCTAGAAAACATTTAAAAGCTCTTTAAACATGCTCACTTCCAGAACAAGAATAAAAAAATCACTAGAAACTTTACTGTTCGTTTTTCAACAGAAGCCATCCATTTCACTGATGATTTCATAATACAGAATATGCAATACAGCTGTTAGAGAGTACCTATTTTAAGCTTTCTGTCTTTATATGATTCTGGGATGCAGAATGTCATGGGGGGGAAGAAGGGGGTGCAGACAGAGAGAGCAGAAGAATAGGAGCACACTGGCTTTTTATTTCTGTATTCAACAATTTGGTATATGAATTTAGACAGCTTAAATTAAAGTTTCATATTAAATTTAGTATTTGAATTTTTTATTTGTATAAAATTATATTTTCAAGTCTCATACTAATTTTCCCTTTGTAATGGTTACTCATTCTTATTATAGATTCAGGTCACATTTAAAGAAAATGCAAGTGTCAACATTTTTTGGCAATTTCCACATATAAAAACTTAATACTAAATACCAAAAAGTATAAATAAATATACCAGCTATATGTGACACAGACATTTTTTTTCTTTCAATTCAGTGCCATAGAATGAGGTTTAATCCATGCCAGTTATACTTCTAATTGTCGCTCTTGGTAACACGTAAGTAATCATTTGACAACATGACCCCATGTAAAATGCAGTGTTTACAGTGGCATCCTCATAAGCTTCCCAAAAGAGCAGATTACATTACCAAAAGGTATAGATAATAAGCCTCATTTGCCTTCCTGCCAACTCAGCTGTTTATACGGTCAGGTGAACTGGATTTTCCTCATTAAATAGTCTATTAAAAATTTAACCATTTAAAAAAAAAAGTACATGGGCTTTTTTTACTTGACGCTTTCTTTTTCAAAGCTTCGTAATGAATCCTGTCTACCTCTTCACCAGTCTTAGCCAGGCAGTAACATTTGTGTCAGTACAGTGCCTGACACTCATGCAATCCTCACACTTCTGAGTAAAGGCTTCCTGGAAAATTCACTACAATCTTTTCTTTTTTGTAGAAACTAAGAGCTTTCTATCAACTGCCTTAGAGATTTTTTTCCCCAGTCCAGTACCAGTGACATCAGTAAAGCAAAATGTTGAATAAAAAGATCTTTTTGTTGACAGTCATCATTCTGTAGTCTTCAAGTTTAAATGCATCCTGTTCTATATTTTTTAATTCACTATTTCCATTTTCTTTATCACTTTTATTAGAAGGTACTACAACTTCTAGGACTTAGTATTTCCTCCTGGTCTTTTTCAAATGCTTTTCCCATTTCACTTCCCATTACTGTGACAAAGGACTCCAAATTATCCACAGAAAAGAAAAATACTAAAACTCTGTTAGAAGCATGAGGATCTTGAATATCTCAGTAGTTGTGCTCAGTTATTTACATTATCTTCATCTTCTCTCTTTCCTTGCAAACCTGCTGTTTATAATTAATAGTAATAAAACTGCACATACTTTTCCTCCAAACAGCAGCTGGAAGTTTTCAGGTGACTCAAACCAAAGATAAAAATACAATGGTAAATGTGTGCCTATTTTCCTGAGATCTGAACTACCACTCCATCCTCCACCCTCTCTCAGAAGCAAAGAATGGATAGCTTCACACTGTACCAGCAGGCAGGGAGTCCCATTCACAGGATGTTACTATTTATTTTGAAAAGATCTTCATCATCTAGCTGGCAAAAGGTATCCTTTAGACTAGTACTGTATGTGACAACTGCTGTAAGCAGAACTTCAACAAAACAACCGCCCAAGGAGCAGCTGTGCAAGTCAAAGGCCATGAGGGAGATGAGCCAGCATGTTAGAGAGAGAGAGAGAGAGAGAAATACCACAGGAAACCATATCCTTTCACTCTGGGAAGGCTCCCAGGCTAACATTTCTGAATATAAGCAAAAGTAGTGTCACTGAAGTAATTCCTCTCCTCCCACATACGGGAGTACTCTGAGCTTATGGAACAGGAAATGCTAATTATTTATATACCCTAAAAACCAACACATTTCTTCTTTCCACTAAGCTAGGTCAAGCTTGAAGAGTAACTAATAACTAGAACATCTGATGTTCAATACACCAGCCGTCCTCTACAGCTATAGAGAAGTACAGCACTCTGTTTCAGATTTAATCAAACTTTAAACATTTCCACTCCAGGGAAACAGTAACCATTCTGGCAGAGCTTTACATAAATTTCAGGACAAAAGAACCTAAGAAAAATTCCTATGAACTTAGACATTTTTCAGCCATACCAAGGGATGAGGCTTCACATTAAGCAGTATCAATAATTTCCAGTCTATTTCTTCAAAAAGAGTCTGAAAAGTCTGCTCCCAACATCCTCCATCATAGGATGAAAAGCTCAAACTTGGCACTGTTGGGAGTCTCTGCCCCCAGAGGGGTAAAAAAGGTCTGAGCTCTAAAAACACAGAGGGGTGTGTCTATAGCACAGTTTGCACAGCAGCACATCCACGAATCTGCAAAAGCCATTCAGCAGATCATCCAGGTCATACAGAATATAAAATTTGTATACAGCTTTTTGATTCCACGTAACTGAAATTTTGAAAAAAAGCACAACCTTCACGACAAAGGGAAGTGATTTTTCTGGCTGTATAAAATAAAGACCCAATTAGAAAATGCTAGTTTTACCTAGCATTCTATACCAGCAAGATGAAGTTCAGAGAATATACTGGTTTTGCTGATAATTTATTAAACAAACATCCTAGAAGTGTTTTCACTGAGGAAAAAAAGTGTGTTTATTTAAATCATACTGAAAATTGCACAAATAAGGGATTCTCATACCGTCTCTTCCCTAACAAAACAAAATATATAAAAAACGACAGTATTTCTTCAAGAACACACACCAAGACTTTAGGTTATTGCTCCATTTTTCAGTGTCACATGAAGCCTTGATAGAAGGGCTTTCACCTATTAATTTGGTTTTAACTTCATACTGAAGCAGATTAACTCATCCAAGCAACTCTCTCCTCTGCAACACTATGTCCAAGAGGTGGTACCAAAAAAACACAAATATACTTTATTATGTCATTTAACAAGTTCTAATTCTCACGGTAACAAGTGAGACCTCTGACCACAATTAAAAGTGGTTTGGTTTTGGGTTTTTTTTAATCCATGAGGCATTGATAACTCATTAGTAATTCATTTTAGAAACTACCTTCCCAATGGAGCAGAATCTCAGTGACTGACACCCAGGAGATCCCTGACTAGCAATTTAACTTTTTCCATTAAAAAGAAAATAAGGAAGTGACCTGAGTTTGCCTAGACTTGAATTGGCAGACTCAAACTATAAGAGGAAGGAAAAAAGGTTTTTCTGTATCAGAAATATCCATCAGTCATTGTTTATTATAATTTTACATAACAGGAAGGATTACAAAGTATTTTTTAACACTTAATGATTTTCTGATCTCACAAAGATAACTACCTTTCTGACAAGTACCAAAAAATTATTCTTATGAAAAAACATGGGAGCAGAAGAGAGGAGAAGATGAAAAGGATGCTGTATGAGGCTTTTAGGGCTTATCTAGAACATTACTGAAATAGAAACAAAGCTTAAAATCCTCCTAGGCCTGAGGACAAAACCAATGTCCTAGTCCTACCAATGTACTGAATATGACTTTGTGTTCTTCTGAATCACTCAACTCACTAAGCACACTACTAGCCCTCACTTAAGCAAAAAATAGCCATGTGTTTCATGAATCACCTTCATTTCTGAACACACCTTAAAGTTCTCACATAACAGAATACAATCGGAGGTATGACCACAGGAAACAAACTGCAAAATTTCAGATACACTCCTAAGCAGTCAAAGCAACACAGAATTATACATCAGTATCTCAAGTCTCTGTACTAGGTCTCAAAATACAGATTATCCTGGGGTTTTCCATAAAATACTTACCTTCAGAACAGCAGCTGGTTAAGTAAAACGTATTTTGGATTGCAGAGACATACTTAATTTTTTTTTTCAATTTTCCTTTTGCAATATGTTTTGATCATTAGGTTTTGGATGCAGAAGAAAACATCAACAATGGAAGTTTACTTGCTTACCTCCAAAAATGAAAAGCGAACAGAGGACTGCATGGACTGCAGGGGCTTGTTGGGGTTGGGCTCAGGCTCCTTGGGGTGAGACTGCAAGTTAAAATAATGTCATCTCTAGTGAACAGAAGGTTTAGCAAGAGTTGCATGTTTTAGTGTAGGAGTTATGAAAGGAGTTTCGGTTAGAACCAAAACATGACCATCCTCCTGAATGAAGTGATTGACAGTAGCCACACAGGTTTTGACTTAAGATGAAACTGATTTAAATAAAAATAAATATGACAACTGGTATTGATGCATATGCTTGACTAAGTCGGACTCCCTCCAGGAACAATACTTGTGTACAACGTTCCAAGAGTGATGAAACATGGTAACTTTTTAAAGACATCTAACTGGGGTGCTTTTCTTCCTCTTAAAGAATCTTGGGGGGTAGGGGGTTAAGTTTTTATATGTGAATCAGATTTATTAAAACAAAAGGAAAACTATAACTGATGATAAACTTCCATCAGCAATATGAAAATTTTAATAAATATTTCCAGTTTGGGAGTCTAAAATTTGCACACCTACAGAAAATCAGAAGTGCTCCAGTTAGCATCAATTTCATTATGAAATGTTTCCTCACAAATGCCAAGTTCTTCTTTTACATAATCAAATATGGATATAAATAATTCATCCGTAAAACCCTTACTTGAGCATTTGACTTCAAAGGTGTCTTCAAGAAGTTGCCTCAAGTGCCAACTCCATTCAAAAGGTTTCTCAATAAAACAGCTGGCCACTGCCAGATTTCAGAGATGGTCTTTTAAAAAGTGCTCATGCTATGATATGCACATTTCCCCATAAAACTCACAAGAAAGCTTTATTTAAGAAACATGCTTATAGCATGCCTGTGACTGCAATTTGCTTTACCTATCTGTCAGAAAAACCACTCTGTGCAGGCTGACCGAAGGCAGAAGCTTATGGGGAACATTTTTCAGCTCATCTTCATCAAGATTTGTTCTCCTTTGTACCAGACCCTTGCAGCCAGCCAATGCTAGCACTCCTGTCCTGTCCCCAGTGGAGATGCAGATGGTCAATATGCTAAGCACAGCTAGGTCCAGTTCGTATTTTCAACTGCGTAATACTTTGCCAGATCTTAATATACTGCCTTCAATATCTTTCAAGGTGGATTCAGGTTTTTTCTGAACATTTCAGCAGAAAGAGTACTACTACTTCTAGAACAGTTTAGGAAAACGATTTTGACATTGTACATTTTTGCAGCTTTTTCCTTTTTGAGATGCCTTTGACAGGGCACAAAGTTTGGCAGGGACATGCACACTGAGACAAGGACAGGCCTGCTGGTAATTCTTGACAAGGCTACTGTGTATGGGTAAATTCCCCTAGCTGCTGGCTGTGCCTTCATAATCTCTGAACAAGAAGAGCATCAGCAGCTGAATACAAGCTAGTTTGGTCTCAGCTGCAGACTACTAGTGCTAGCACAACACTGCCTTTGAGCTGACAATCCAAGACCCATTAAGAGCCAATGGCTCAATGTATCACTCTGAAAATGCCTAAACTGAACTCAGATTCATACCATCATTCCATGCAGGTCTGCAGTAAAAGGCGTGGATTAACAGGCAGATTTCTGCTGTTCCACTGGGGCAGTCTCTGTTGCACTGCACTGACCTGCAACAAGATGCACTGGAAGGATTGTTGTTTCTGTATGATCAGTACAGCACAGACTTGCAAAAACTGCTTTTGTTCTTCTACACTTTACCTGCTCTGTCTCTTCACTTCCACTGCAGCAGAGCTGGCAGTCTGTCCCCAGCTGTCCCCCTTTTGTTCACCAGTCAGTTCGGGCCCTGACTGACTGCAGGCTGGGAAAGGATCCTGTGCTGCACAGTCAGTGCTTGCACTACTGCTCCTGGGGGCACTCCAAGGTAAGATGTGGAGGCAGGCAACGCAGACCACCACCAGCCTCCATCAGGACCAGAAGGAGTGGGGGGGAGCTGGAACTGGTCCAAAGATAGTCCAGGTGGAGGGAGAAGAGAATGGGCACCATGGCCAAAAGCACACGGCTGCAGCAAAGAGAGAGCAAGGGGACTGCTATGGAGTAACAACTGGGGACAAGGAACCTACTAAAGCCAGAATAGTTAAAAGGAGAAGAAAAAACAGCTCTGGCATCGAATAAGAAGAATATAATAACTTCAAACCGCAGACTCAGATCCCAAATTCACTTTGCTGTGAATCTTAGAAATGCCCTATGGTAAAGAGCATCGCCCTTCCTCTACTGGATGGCTCACACACAGCAAGTGGAAGTCCTACACTGGCTAGTAGCTATGCATATTCTTCCTCATTTTCACTACTGTAACACATCAGAGTCTCAGTAATGGCACAGACTCTGAGGGCATCCAATATCAGATGTGCTAGTACTATGGATCTAAAAATTCCCACCGAGTGATGATACTGGTGTGTCAATTCAGTTCTTCTACAGAATTTGCTCTTCAGCTTTGCTTTTTTAAGACCTATGAATACCTGTTAAAACAAATTATCACAGTGCATGACAGGCAGCCTTACTTCTTACACTTACTAAATTTGGAATGCTTTATTTTGGATTTAATATTCTTTCAAGAAGCTTTTTGCAAGTAATGAATATAAAGTAGACAGACTGTACTTGTTTCTCAGGGAGACAACATAATTCTAGTCCCAACATTTAAACTTTACTGAAAGAAAATTCATGAGACTCAGGGTGCAAGAAATAAATTGGATTTTTTTTCGCCCCCAGATATGCTCTTCAATAAATTATTGCGATTAACAATTTGGGAGACATGATTTAAGTCTGCACTGACTCAACTCTGGTAAATCATGAGAGAATGACTCTATGGAAATCATTATGTGCCAGCAACCAAAATATGGTATTTTCTTTTCTCTACAAGTAAATAAAGTTTAAAAAGTAGCAAGCATGATGACAAAAGTAATTCAAATATATGGGAAAAGTAAATATATCCAGACAACATTTTAGCAAAAACAATGATCAATACTGAATTTAAAATACAACTATTAATGTTATCAGTATTAAATATTTTGAAAATATGGCAAAGCAAGTGTAATTATGTCAGGTTACTGTGAAAAGGGAGGAAGCAGTAAACAATTACTTCATATTATAAAAACACACACACACGTTGAAAACATGAATCCTTTTTCGTCCTTTGCAGCTAGTGATGTTATTCTCACATGATGATTACATAATTCGGTGAAGATTGGAAAATTGTGTGAAGATTTAAAAATATTTAAATTGCCACATCTCAAAGAAGTATAATTATCAATTATTCATGGAAACCATTTTAATGAGATCTCTGCTAAGACCCCTCCTCCAAAACTCATGAGAAATTAGTAATGCTGGCTTTTTCAGAAAAATATCTAGAGCTTAGCCTGCCCACAGCTAACACACACTGCTCTTACCAGAAGATGCCTGACTGAAATGCAGAATTTCTGAGACATTTCACAAATGTAGTTCTGGGGAACCAGTATGACAGCTACATTTGTTCCTTGGAATAAAGTGCTCTGTCACCTTCATGTGATTATTAGAATAAATTATTTGCTACGCTGCACACTTACCTATAGCCCTCTCTTTAACACATGGCAGATGCCAGAGATAATACCTTTCACAGCTAAATAACTTTACCGCAGGCATCTGCAGCATTCAGGGTTTTGTTGAGTTTTTTTAATCCAGCAAGAATGGGGCAGTCCCAGGGAATACTAAAGGATCTGATGTAACCATATCTATTTACCTAGATAAAATTAGCAAGTTCTCATGGTGGCTGTAACATGCATACATATATGCCTGACATGTCAGTGTAGACTACAGGTATGTATTTATGTAAAGAAATAAATACTTGGCTTTGACTAACGTATCTGGGGTAAACATATGCTGGCATTTACGAATAAAAGACTACACTTACTATCACTATACATTAAAATTACACATTTTCATTTAGCTACTCTCTAAATAGCTGAAAGCACACAAATTAGTTAATCAGTTTTAAGCAAGTGTAAGTAAACACACTGGTAAATTAGGTAAACATACTTACTGCAGAAACTATCAGGAATCCTCCAGAATGTCAATACAGGTCATTAGTGCAGTTACATATGTAAAACACATCTTATTCCTGACAAATTTTCACAAACAGCATTTCTGTAATGCTTTTATCTCTTGCAGTGCTCTCTATTATTCAGCACAGAAAGAGGCCTTTCTAAAAGGCAGCACCGGGATAAACAAACAGCAACAGAGAGCTGAAGAGAAAGACAGACACCATGGCCTACTGACAGATTCTTCCCCTGCAAGCTGACAGGATGCTTCATGCACTGAGATTCAGTATACTTTAAATATGCGGAAATGCTTCCTTTCTAAACACACTGCAATATCCTGGCTCCAGGCTCACACATTTGCTGAAACCAACTGCAATGCATTGAAAACGTGTTCCTTCAACCTGGAGCTGCAGTGCTCCCAGGCTGTCAGCACAAGCGTATGTTAAAAGCTCCTGACTGCACAAAAGCCGGCATCATGCAGAAACCATTAAAATATTAAAGACAGACAATACTTACTCCAAGGTCAGCCCTGGAATTTGTAGCCTTTCCCGCTGGGCTTTCATTGCTGTTATGTGTTACCACACTCTATTGTAATCATGACACACATTCACGGGCAGCATTCTGGCGATGACAGAGAACCAAATGAACCACTATAAAGGAACGGACTACGGATCTCCTGGGGGAGGGGGAGGCCCGCAAGTTGGGGTCCTCCTTCCACCTCGAGCTGTCACGGAGAGCCGCAGGCTGCCTCTCTCAGGTCAGCGGCAGCGCACGCCGCGCCGCCTTGGCGGAGCCAACAGCACCTTCAGTTGTGCACACCGAGTAATTCATGCCCGGAATTCCGCAGCTGCAGCCACTGCGCCGGCACGCACAGAGACACACACAGACACACACACACAGAGACACACAGAGACACACACACACAGAGACACACACAGACACAGAGACACACACACAGACACACACACACACGTTGCACCTCGAGGACGGAGTGGTCCCCTCGCTACGCCAGCCCACCGCGCACAACAGACGCTGTGCTTAACACAGTTTCTCTCGGCAAATGTCCAACCACCGCCACCCCCTCCGATCCTGCCGAATAGGATTGAGCCATCTTCTCTAAGTCACATTATCCCTTTCCGTGGTAAACAGACAGTTTCTGCAGTAATGGAACAGCAAACTGCTGAATGAAAAACAGGCTGTTCTCCTTTAATGGAGAAAATTAATTACCAAGGCTTTTGAGAACAAATATATTCTTGTAACACAAAGGTTAGTACAGAAAGAGAAGTCATCGTTTGGTTCTGTCACATCTGCACCTGAATTTTAAAGGGAAATCACCTACAGTTTATATAAACGGTGAGAGCCAAACCTAGAAACTGCAGAAAAGTCTATTAATTTCAGTATTAAAGGTAGCATCACTAGTAAACCACTAGACAACACTTCATACAGACAGCTTAAGATCAGTGTTGCTATGTAGGATTTTGGGTATAATTTCATTATATTCCTTTTTTAGGCACTCTCTCTTATTCTGAGATTACAAATTTCATAAGTGTATATTATGAATTGTTCCATGAGGAGTAGCCTTTTTTCCAATGTTCTACAAAAGACCAGAAAAGCACAGTGCAAGTACTTATTTTTAGTAATTTAAGAGCCAGAATATTTTATCTCACCCACCTACTTTTCCTGTACACAGTATAATAAAGTCAACCACATGATTTTATTTTTCCTAGAGCTCTGGACCTGCTCTGTGCACAGACAACTTATACATACTAGTCAAAAGACAGGACCAGATGAAGCTGCTGCTTTTGGGGTCCTTTGCTTAAATTTGGAAGATATTAATGAGTTCACAGGTACTAGGTTTCAAGGACAGAGGGAAATCTTCTAGTTATGGAAACTGCTCTACTGGATTTGGTGAATTTAAATGCTTTTTCAACCACACAGTAAAAAAAAAAATAATTAAATTCTCAGTTACATCTGTCTCCTGCATATTTCTAATGGAAGGTATTTTAAATTTATGCCTTCACTTAAAAGACACTGAAAGCAATTCTAAAGAATACACAGAACTATGCATTTGAATTTTTAAGACATAACAGACACCTGGATTCTGAATATTAACTTGAGGTCCCAGCAAGCATCCTGCAAGCAATCTCTGTAAGGAAGTTCTAAATTCTCCTATGTCCCAAAAGAAAGAGAAAGAATGAAATCTGAGGAGTTAAATTCCAGCTCGCTAACCACAGAGGCTCCTGGCTCTCCCCCAGCTGCTAAGAACAGCCATCTCCTTATTTCCATTGCTCAGCACCTCAAGATCTGTTCCCTTAAAAATCCTTTGATAAAAGTATCTGTTGTACATAATATTTCTTCAGTTGCTGAAAAGTTCTGTTTCTGGTGGAGAAAGAAAATTTTGACAGGTAAAGTGTGACTGTGTGCACACTAGACATGTACAGTTTTAGTTAAGCCTTAGAGGATGTTCTAAGTAGATACTACCTTTGTGGATACTAATCTTTAGTTTGGTGCTTCATTCTGTTAGCTACGTCAGCACATGCACACGTAGCACCTAAGTGATTCTATAATACTCTTAACTTTTCATTGAAGGCACAAAGAGTAGGAGACAGCATTAACACCTCGAGGAGGACAGACAACTCCAGTGAATCAGGATGGCACTAGAACTACTTCTGTAAACAACTTGCAAAAGGACTGGACGTGAAGGTGTGCTTCCATCTAAATTGCTATACAAATTTTACACACTACTTCCAGAACGCAAGTTTTGCTGTTGAGGTGAACAGAACTCCACAACAAAGGCATTTGTTTTCTTTGGTTTTTTCCTCCAAATGCAAAGAACAGTCTGTCACTAAACACTACTTTGTGAAACACGACAGTTGGGCATTTAGTGCATTTTACCTGCAGGAAGACAATACTAGCAGCTTGTCTTGTCTAAAAGGAAACTGAGTGGGACTGGCAGTCGGGTACAGGTTCTTAAACACAAACAAATGTATCTAAGGACTATTTTGTGACCATGATAAATGTTTCCTGAGCTGATTCACGGAAGTACCTTGCATTACATTTAATGGTACATTATTCTAAACTGAGAACTATAGCTTGACTTTGAAAATTCTTCTTCTGTACATTTTGCCTGATTCAGAAAGAAGTTTAGGAAATTGTGATTTACTGAAAAAGAGAGATGAATCCAGAGTACAAGATCAAATTTTTCTCACTGTTACAGTCTTACAGTTTTTGCAGGAATAAACAGCATCTGCTTCATGCATCTGGGGGCAAAAAACTACAGCAATTTAATTAAATGAAGCCTTGCAAGTGAAAGCTGACTTCAGGTTTGATCAAAACATGTTTGCTCTTAATTTTGCACTGCTTAGATTTCATCTCATGAAAACAGAGTTGAGGAAGGAAGAGGAAGTTAGAAAGAAGGCTTATTGTACTACAAAAGCTAAATGTAGATTAACCTGAAAATACTGGCAGATGTTGCTTATATTGACACCACTTCTGTAAAGAAAATGTCTCATCTGGAAAGAATTCCAAACAAAAAATCACTAACAGCACTTAAGGGCTGTAAGCATTGTATTCCTTTGCAAATGCAAACCCTAGTCTCCCATTAGCTAGTTCAAGAGCAAATTTAAAAAGTAAGATGTAGGAAAACACAGCTCAAATTATTCATTTACATCTTTACTCAGGTCTCTCTGGTTTAATAATCTCAGACACCTGGTTAAAACCAAGCAAAACCAGAAAAGCACATGGTAATGTTTATTTCCTTGAAACACAAACCAGAAAGATGTTACTTCCATAGCACAGTTATTAATGCTGTAGGCTTTCGAAGACCCTCTCTTCTGCAGATGTTGACTATTCTTGCTTTTTCCCCTTAAATAACGGTAACACAATCATACCATTAACAATGCAGGTGCCACTGGCTTTCATTATTCTGTAACATTTAACAACAATTACACTAAGATCATTAACAAGTCAATGTATCCTTTGGTTCTGCATGCACTCTTGGCTAATGCTTTCCAAAGGTATTCAAGGGTTACTCATCAACTCTCAAAGAATAATGACACCTTTCTGCCACAGTCCTTAAACAACTAGATAATTTCATCTGAATTTCTGTCATCTAATCTGTTTAGCACACCAATTCAGACATTCGTGCATTTCCAGCAAGCACACCTGCTTCACTGCTAGCACAGTAGTTTATAAAGTTCTAGCAGGAGCAGTTGAGTGCAGCACTGCTTCTTGGCGTCAGTGAGATGCAAAACACAGCACAAGAGAAATGGGGTGAAAAACACACACATAATCTCTTTTGACATTCTTTCAACACAGCATGCCTGGGCATATTATAACTACACATTAAAAAATCTGAAATATGAATCTTCCCATTTGTCACCTCTGCCTGAAGTTAACAGACTGACCAACACAATGTGTATAAAGCAAACCTGATCCTTTAGCTATCTGCCAGAAAAGACCAAAAAGTACTCTTTATACTGATCTAACTGGCCAGTTTACTCACGGTTGTTTGGCTAATTCCTACTTTCCCCATAAGTATTTGAGACAGGTCACAGCTCAGGAAGCAATACCAGATGGTGAAAGCAATTCTCTTCCTTACATCCATTCTGGTATGTCTCACTCATATGCTCGAATTCACAATAATTGCCCAATCTGCAATTGCAAGGAATATTTCATCTTGGTCAGATTACATCAGGAGGAGGAGGTGGGCTGTCCTGTTGGTTTCCCTGGGGAAGGGAGGACATGGATGGGGATGACAGAAGGTGTCTGCATTCACCCACACCCAAAAGCTCAGTTCTCACCATGGGCTCAGCATGGCATGCAGAAATAAATTCCTTGTCACTGCAGGGCAGTGGATAGACTTTGGTAGAACCTGCATGCCCCTGTGTTACCTGTGTTCAATGCATGCCAGCGAAGAGCATCAGGAACTCAAGGGTAGGGGCATGACTGCTTGGTACACCACGACAGAAAGACACACTAGATAACTCCTTCCAGCCCTAAGTCCTGTAAAGATTCAACATCATGGATCTATTGATATTTACAGGCATATCCATAAATCTGACACCAGTAAGCAATTCACAATAACGCGTTTTATTAATGTTTCACTGGAGTACACAGTAAAAGACTAGGTGGTCTTGCAAAACATGCCAGAGTCTATTTAGAGCTCTAACTCTTTACTATTCTGCAAGGGGCTTGTTTTAAAATTATCACTCCAGAAAGCACTCAAAATCAAATATATCTTAGTAACTTTCTAAAAATTAGGTGTGTGATTTGCTGATAGCTCTATGGTATTGCCTGTACTACTAATAATTTGAATGGATCAAAAGAATGTGTTTATTAGCAATGTTAATGAAACATGAGAGATAACTGAACTGCTGTAAGTTTACCCAACAACTGGTTGTCACATTGAACATCTTAAAAAACCACTGATCCTAAAACATTGCAGACAAAAGTAATCAATAAACATCTACCAGCCAAGATATGGCTGCAACCTCACTCACTTCCATTCCTCCACAGTGAGTTTCAGGAGGTATCTCCTAAACTTTCCCTACAACCAGGATAGCCTCCCTGTGTGTAGAACAGATGCATTTTAGATAAAGCAGGACTCATATTGACTGGTCCTGCAACTTCGAGAGCTGAGAAGATACATAAAAATAATGCAGGTACGTGGCCAAAGAATGAGAGAAGTTCTCTATTCTTTGTGTAAATATCATCTGAGCTGTTACTATAGATGACACGAGCAAGAGGTGTTAGAGGTGTTAGCAATCTGTTAAAGCAGCCTTCCTTGTATTCCACCAACCAGACTCCCAGCTCCCTTGACTAGACAGCATAATTTTTGCACCTGCCTGTGCAAACTCAAGAATAACATCCCATACAAAATCAACAAAATGGCACAGCACGTCCTTTGCCAAATTTTTTTTTTATGGAAAACTCCCAGAGCAGCTACTTCAGATTTGGACAATCTCCTACCATATTTCACATACAGTAAGAATAAAAGAAGATAAAACAAAAATTAGAAAGCAATAAAAATAGCTCAACCAACAGTCTCTTGTCGACAGACTTTAAGCTAATACTGAAACTGTAAAAAGCTTCGAAACTACATGTTAATAATAATAATTATGGTCTCAATCCGCACTGCCTTTCATGAAAAAAGAATATGAAAAATCAGAGGCAAAAACAAATCTACATTTTGAAGAGTTCTACATTACACAAGGTTTGAACAGTTCTTCTTTTTAAAGTCAACACTCTTGTTACACAGGGATAACCCAAATCCAGGCTCTTAATGAGCATTTGTTTATCTGGTCTTCATTTAAGCTACATTTCAGTGTTAATTGATGCCATTTAACTTTCCTGTACGCATTTTTTCATCAAAAGAATGAAAACAAAAACCTCAAAGACATAAAAACCGTCTATTGAATTGTTTTTTAAGATCATGATGGTATCTGAGTATCTCCTTCAAAAAGTTAAAGCACAAGTAGAAAATTTCATGATTCCACAGTCCAGCTTGCAGCTGGATTCTCCTAAAACCTTACACCCATCTATCAACAACTAATATGTACCTACAGAGTTACCAAGCTCTGTTTTGGCTGGTTAATAACTGATTCCTTGTTAAGACCTCATCATGCACACAAATACATATATGCCTGCAGAAGAAGCTTCCCAACAATTCTGTAAGGCTAACCCATATATGCTTCAATTTTTATTTTTTTTTAAATTCACCTTCTGGTTCTCTTTGTCATTAGACAAAGGGGTAGCTAAGTGCTCCAAGTGGAGGTGAGCAGCTGAAAGAGAGTCATCAGTCTTTCACCAAAAAAAAAAACCCAAAAAACAACCAAAACAAAAAAAAAAAAACCTCAAGAAGTCTGAAGCTTGTGTCTTTTTTTTTTTTATCTGTCTTATGCTCAAGTAAAGCCCTATACACATTTCCACAGGGAATTCTGTCATTACAGACAAGTACAAACGAGTAACATTGTCTGTTATGAGACAGTATTTTCTTCCATCAAAGCACATACATGGAATCAAGTTTCAGCTGAAAGTTTGAGCAAATGATCCCACGGATACAATGACAATTTATAAAGAGAGCTAGAAAAGTCAAGTGATCATATATTCCTTCCCCAAGAGAGGTCCATTATACCCCTAATTGCTCCAGATATTTCTCATCCATTCTTAAAAACTGATACCAATTTCACAACACTCCTAGGTATGCACTCCTCTGCTTCGTTGTTTAGACACTGCTTCAACCATGTCTGAGATAAATCCTCCTTGCTCCAATTTAAACACACTGCATCTTGCTGCACACCCTAATAACAAAGAAAACACTTTTACTTCCTACTTATGGCAGATGTTCATGCAGTGAAGACTCACGAACATCCCTCAGCCTTCCCTTCTCCAAAATAAACAACCCCAGTGTGGTAAATATTTTTTTGTATACCATGTCAAATTTTCAAAGCAGCTGAGAGTTGTGATCTGTTTCCAGTGGATCCATCTCAACACACAGCACTCCAATGTAAGGCCTATTAACTTCTGTGTGGATAGAATAATGCTGCATGCTTTGCAGCTCAAAATATCAGCTGCCCAGCACAAGATACCCACTGCCCCCCAACACCAACTGTGGTACCTTAAACCTCAGAGATCACTTCTGAAAACTAACACCTATTCAACTAGCTTGCATATCTGCAGTATTTTCTGCAGGAATAAGAGGTTCTAATTTACTTGATGTATTTTCTCCAGGTTGTCAGGATGATTTTGAAACTCCATACTGTTCTTCAACATACTTGCATTCTTCCCAGCTTCTTGTCTGCTGCAAACTTCATAAACACCATCTATCACCTCAGTCACTAATCAAAAATAATTACTACAGCCAGTCAACCAGGTTTACTACACCTGCAGCTCAGTGTAATTTCCTGCTTAGTGTTTCTACCCTATAAACAAGGTAGCAAAAGGCTCTTGAAAGTGACAGGATCCCTACCCCATGCCTTCACCCCACCAAGACTCAATTTGCTGGTATGGCTTATTGGTAAAACTTGGCTTAAAAAAAAAGCCAGCAAAGTCAAGATTTATAGAGCAAGAACCTAAAAGCTTTCTGGATTTAGATATATTTGGATATATTCTTGGTACTTCTGCCAGGCATGTCAACCATAAAAACAGCCGTATTTTTAAATTCAAATGAAAACATTTTACATTTCTCTTAGCAGAATCTAGGAGACAAGCATTCACACAATATGACAATGATCTGTAAAAGCCCATTTTCAGCAGCATCTCAATGATACTAAGAAGAATCACAAAACAGCTGAGGCTTGGTCTCAAGGCCATACCTACAGATGAATGCAAATATGGCTGATTTAATCCTGTTTCCATCACATGCTGTGTTGAAGTACAGTGTGTGTCCAGTCACCTGATGGTGAAGTAGTACCACATAGCAGGGGGGGAAAAAAGCATTCCCAGTGTTCATGTTCCCTACACCATTTTACAACAGCACAAAAGAGCTTTTCCATTCAGGCTAGAACAGCAGGAACTTGCTTATTTCCAGCAGCACGCTCAGCCCCATGCCAGAAGCACCTGCAATAGCATGTTTGTCTCAAACACCATGCTTGCCTTCACTGCTTAGGGGCATGACCACACTAAACATTCATGAGTGAAACCAGTGGGATTTGAAGAAATGTGATTATATGCAATTACACTGCCTTTTGCACTGTGGCAGTCAACACACAATGAATATAAAGTAAGAAACTCCCAGTGTCAGCCTGTTAGACTCACTTGCTCCCTGTGGCAGTTATCTGCTACCCTTTCCAAGCAAGCACGGCAATAATGCGGATCCACTTAGCCCCAGCACCCCTTCTGACCTTTCCACATGCCTGTGAGATCTGTTGCAACACACCTCATTAAACCTCACAGGTCTAAGCTTGACTGGCTTGCTAGGAAAAAATGTGACAGAGAAGTGAAAACCTGACAACATTTGGAAGAAAAGGAGAGAGGACAGAGATGGCAGAGAATAGCACATAGATGGAAGGAACATGTGCTAATACCAGGTTGGCCGCTGCCTTGATTCGGTGAGCAGAGACTCTTTAAAGGCTACACAGAGGCAGAGCTCCTTGATTAGCCCTTGTGGAACAGAACGGTATCATGGCAATGTGGTATTTTCCTTCTCCAAACCTACAGACGAAGAGCTCTGTCCTGCTGCCATCCAACCCCCTCTTTTCAGACTGACACAGAACCCACTGCTTGCTGCTCCTGCTTTTGGCTAAAGTAACCTATTCAGTTTCTGCAAGCTCCAGTCTTACAGTGAGCCATCAACCCCTCCACAGGAACTGCACATGCTGCCTGTCCCCTGGCTTACTCCCAGGAGCCATCACCCATCCTCGCATACAAAAAGCAGGTTCTTGGCATGCCTATCCCCATATGGAAACTACAACCACAGAGTGAGTTCTGCAAGCCTAAACCTGTGTCAGGACCTCTGCCCCAGCTCTCTATTGCTCTATCCCAGAGAACACACCTGCAAGGAAGGCACTTGGCTTTACACAAAGGCTGAAAAGATAAGTGGAAAACCTTCAGCAAAACAGTGAGTGCAAAGGACTGTATTCAGTCAACAAAACTTCATAGGACAGTAAGCATGACCTGTAACTCCCATGGGGAAGAGAGGCAGCAGACAGCTGGGTGGAAGGAATTTAACAGGATTCAGAAGTTTTAGACAGGGACATAAGTGGTGGTAGGGGCAAGAATGGCCACAGCCACAAACATTATGCCATATGTTCACAAAATATAAAAGACACAGCCAATACAACCTAACTATAGAGCAGGTACACTCCCAGCTATGGCCAACAGAGGCCCTGCTGCCACACTGTCATCTAGCTGCTTTAAAGCTTGCAAGTCTGTCTATGGACACATAACTGCAGGTAACAAATACACTAATATCCTTTATGATAAGCAACAGTACTAATTTAGAATACTGGCAATAATAAAAAAAATGTTCAAGTCTGTATTTCACAGAAAAGAGTGAGGGGAAAAAATACTTTCCTCCTCCTCTAAGACAAAACAGAAGTGGTTCACTGGGATTTCATGATTGTCATTCATGACATCTGTAGAAAGTCAGCCTATACTTTACATATGGAATGGCAATAATATTGAAAATTTCAAGGGGAAAATCTGTTATGGCAGAATGCCTAACTGAGGCAGATTCCTGATGTTCAGCACCTGCCTCTTGTTTTCTGAGAGGAGATATTTAGAATACAGGTGATACTACTAGCACCAGAGCAAAAAACATATTGTCCAGAAAAACCTGAGTGCTTCTTTTCTTAAGGTAAAACCAAACATTTATTTGTAGTTGATACCTCACCTATAACCCCCATTAAAAAAAAACCAAAACAAAAAACAAACAAACAAAAAACAGCCCCACACACAAAAAAAACAAACTCTCATTACAATTCTTTAGGCATAGCACAGCTTCATCAAGCCATCATCTTCCCAGAGCCTCACCAAGACCCCAGTTCTACAGAGGCAAAATAAGTGTGTGTGCACTAGGAATTGCACAGCCTCAGGAAGCCCTCTTTGTAGATTAAGAGATTATTCAAAACTTTGTAGCATCAGTGCCAAAAAAAAAAATCAATTCATCAGTACAGCAGCCTAGATCATGCAATTCATCAGGACACTGCAATTCGTTTTGTGACTAGCAATTTTTTTTAACAAATTTCAGACATTCCTTAACTGAAAAATACTGAAGTTCCTGAAATTAATGACGCTGGGGAAAAAAAAAACAGTGAACAAGAAGCTGCTTCACTATGTCAGGTTTTCAAGGTTTACTATTACAAATTCAAGCTGTGCTGACTAGCAGTAATTACCCACATGATGTTCTTCTGCCAGTTTTCTCACTGTATAAGTACTTTCTCAGGCAGCAGAATAGAAGAGGTGGTTATATGGTCATTTGTTCTTTTAGTGCATGTGATACAATTTTGAAACTTTACTGGAACAAAATAAAAGACAAATCATTACTTGCTGAGAATGCAACTTCTATTCACAAAACAAACAAATAGACACAGCCAATACTGATTTAAAAATGCTTATATACATCTATCACATTTGCCACTGACAGACAGAATTTAATCACTCAACTATTGCACTCACACACTAAGTTACCCCTAGACCATACCCTGATGCTCAGACATCATTATTTCCTTGCCTCAGCATCTCACATTTCCAGCCATTAAAATCCCCATAGCATTTTCTGTACACTCTTGCTCTAAGCTCTGCTGCTTCAATGGACACAGAAACACTGCTGGTTCAACAGGTAAAGCAGGGTAGAAGGCAAGAACCCAGACACAGAGCAAGCAGTTCACTGAAAAAGACTGCAAGCAGAAGAGGCTGCGCAGGGGCAGAGACTGTCCTATGGGACAATCAAGAATATCAGGATTGCAAATTTGTCAGGCCTCCATCCCATTACTCTTTCGTGCTTAATTTTGTCAGGTTATCTATTCAAGTTTCAGCAGTGAACATTTACTGCTATTTCTTTGTAGAGATCCAGTTATTCTAGCACCTTCACACCTGCTTTCACATCACCAGTAACCCATTAGCCATGAGATCTGGCCCTCAAACCAGGTTGAACCTCATGTGTTACAAAATAATTACTTGCATGTATAAAAATATTTTAAACTATCCTACTGCACAAGTATTTTTTACTTTAGGCAAAGCTTGGAGGCACCCAGATACTTGATTTTCTTTGCTTCCACCAAGACTCTGGTGACTCTCCAATCCTGAAATACTGCAGCATGCCTACAGAACCATAGCTTGATCCCAGAGGCTGTTTTAATTTTTCCTTTTTCGCTGTAGCTTAAGTTTGATTACTATTTTGATGAAGAACTACTTAAGATTATTTTTCGTTCTTGATCCTGTCCTGTCCTTGCCTAAGTAGCTGAAACAAAATTCCAGCAGGGCACAGCACACCCAGCACACTGTGGAGAAACATGGAACCTGGTCACTTTACAGTACTTACACACTACAGCAGTCACAGAACAGTAGATAAATGCAACATTACACAATTAAGCTTTAAAGCGTGACCACCTCATTTTCTGGGTATCATTTCTCCAGGGAGGCAGGTTATTTTTAAGAATTTTCTTATGTATCTGAACAGCTTTCAGATACACAAAGAAAGCCATCACCATCACTATCTTTTTTTGCATGTGTAAATAAAGGTGGTGTACACGTACACACACATAAATAGGTGAGCATGAATTTACCAGTAAGAAAGTATTACAAAGCTTTAAAATACCCTCAACATAGTATGTATTATTGTTCACTGAAAAGGGATATGATGAATTACATTAAAACAGATCATTCCTTTCTCTAACATGTGATGTGATAAATCATAAAAAGAGGATGTAGCTGGATAAAATCCATATATATACTAGTAAAATCTGAGTTCCAGAGACAAGTACAGATATCCGTAATAATATTAATACTGGTGTAAATGAAGCAGGGATGCAGATTTGTGTGTGCAAGCACCAAAAAATCCAACAGAACAACATTAAACAGAATGACCTGTACTGTTAGCCAAGGACACGGCTAGGAGCAATAAAATACCAGGGGACATGTTTACATCTAAATCAGGCCTGTGCTCTCCACAGCACAAAGTACTTGCTTGCAGAAGGCTGTGCACTGACAACAGGAAGGTGGCAACAAGGCTACCCAGCTCACTGCACATGCCACAGCTCTCCCCGTTAGCCCAGCACAACTTCAAAAGAAGGAAACACGGACAATGGGCAGCACACTTCCACAGAATTTATGGAGGCTGAAGTAAGCAAGATTGTGAGGGGAAAGGGTCATGTTACAGTATCTCTGGGCTCCTGTATCATACAAAAGACATAACCAAGCTTTTCATTGTCAGTCACAAGGAATCCAAGAGATGCAGGGGGAAAAAAAATTCCACTCAGTGACAGCAGTAGAAAACCCTTGAAAGTTGAGGACAGAAAAAATGCTAGTAACGACACTGAAGAATACGCAACTTGAGAATCAAACACAGGCTGTGGAGAATATCTACTGGAGCACAATCTAACCATGGAGAAATTCATTACCTGGCAACATGAATCTACTCCACTTTCCAAATTTAAGGTAACAGGTCACCTATGAACTTACCCAATTTTTTATGGTGTAGATGTCTGTCTGCACACAGAAACTTCAATGAAATTCCAGTTTTATCCACCTCCATGACATGAGCCTCAGAGCTTTCTTTCTCTTTTTTTTAACACTACAAATCATTCGCACTTTTTCCCTCAGGGTAACCAACACACTCCTTCTTTTTCATTGTTAAAAAAACTTTCTCACAAAATTGTTTTTACATTTCTTGAAACTTACTTAATCAAGCACCTATGCAAGCATATGGTTTTAACTACTTTATGGTTTTAACTACTGTTTCACTTGAATTCTTGGCTGCCCACAATCTTATGTTGCTATTATCCAAGGGTATCACTGACATGCATAAATTAATTTTATGAAAATTCTGTGACCAACTGTGACATTAATGCAAGCAGATTACATAATTGCTGGTACTGAACTTGAGTCCGTATTTTATAATTATGGAAACTAGTTTCAGAACTGTAGGGAGAACGACAGATGCAGCAAAAATAAATACATCAAAGCAATACATCTCCAAATCAAACAGAAACTGAAAAATTAAATGAAAACAGAAAGAGAGCAGATTTAGTCTGGAGAAGTAAGGAATTTTACTTTTAGGGCACGTACTTTAAGTACTGAGGCTCTAGCAAAAGGAGAAAATGCCTCTGCTTACTCACTTCTTCTCATGTATTGCTGTTCTTGAAGGTTCCTCCCCACTTCAGAAAAGCCCGCTGCAAATATTCTTTTAGGAGAAGGGCATTTTAAACCACAATGTACCTACTCAAAGCTGAGTGTGATTTATTTGCCACAACCTTTGAGATCATGCCTCTTCTCTGTCTATAAAAAGTTCTAATTCTTCTGAACTCTGCCAGTATGTGAGGAAACCAATCAGGATACGGACACTCACACCTTAAATTCAGTGATGGAAACTCACCTGCTTAATACACACTGAGGGACCATGTGTGGCTACCTACTTCAGCTAGATACACTAAGAATGTCTAATGGATAGGGATGTGTAGATGCTATCAGGCATTCCCTGGTAAATGAGAGGATCTGTGTGCTTCACAAACGGCAACACTTAATTCTGATCAAATTCAATTTATATTTCTGAGTCTGGCTTAACATTAAGCACAAGTATCTTCCTTGATATTAGAGAATCACAGAATAGTCTGAGCTGGAAGGGACCCACAAGAATTATCAAGTCAACTCTTAAGTGAATGGCCCATATAGGGAACAAACCCACAATCTTGGTGTTCCTAGCACCATATCATGATCTAACCAACTGAGCTAGGGTTACAGATGGAAGTGCTTGGTGAAAATAAACAAATCAATAAAAATATTCTACCAAGATATAAATAATCCATCCCCATTGTGGCAGCCTGCAAAAATATACTTCAATACAATTTCCCAATGGGCTTGCAAAATGGGATACTAACAGCCATGCACATTTACAATCATGCTAAGCTTATATAAAGTCAGTTTTGCTGCTGGAGTCAGCCTGAGAATAAGCTCCCACCTATTCATCCTGCCTCCAAGCCACCACACCCTGCTGCCAGAAAGAAAAGCATTTGTGCAGTTGGGCAATTTAACATGCTGAAGAAACTGCATGAAGCGAGTTGCAACATGGATCAATTCTGCTTGCGTCCAGAGAAAGAGTTGTGGCAACACAGCCAGGGGGTGCTCCGAGCATGGAAAAGCTCACTTCTTAGTCAACCAGCACTCTTTATCTCAGTTTATGCCAACTATGCTACGACTGCTCACCCCTGAAATAGCTCTCCCTGTCCTGCTTAAAGCTGCGTCCTTGGCATGACATTGGGTCTGAAGCTCCAAAACACAGTGTGATGTGCCTGTCTGGAACAGTTCAGGACCTCTAGATGTCTATGTCAACAAAAGCATAGGACTTTCCACATTCTGAAATTCAATCTTCAGGTCAACATTTATGTAATATGCAATACAGCAACCAACACAGCCCATGCACACAACACCTGATGCCACAGCTATTGGTAACCTCAGCAGTATGAACCTTTTTATTAGGCACTATTAAAGTTATTTTAAAATACTACTGTATTGGGTTTGCATTGCCAGGTTTTAGTAGCAGGGGAGCTACAAGGTGGCTTCTGTGAGAATCTGCCAGAAGTCTCCTCCATGTCTGGCAGATCCAATGCCAGGTGACTCCAAGACAGACCTGCCATTGGCCAAGGCTGGGCCAATGAAATGATATTAACACCTCTGATAACAGATTTAAGAAGGGGAAAAAAGTTATTCTGCAGATGTAATTGCAGCTATGGAAGAGCAGAGTGAGACTATGTGAGAGGAATAGCCTTGCAGCCACCAAGGTTGGTGAAGAAGAGACAGGAGGTGCTCCAGGCACCAGAGCTGAGATTCCCCTGCAGCCCACAGAGGAGACCCAGGCCAGAGCAGGTGGATGCCTGAGATGGGGCTGTGAACCCATGGGAGGCCCGTGCTGGAGCAGGGTCCTGGTAGGACTTGTGACCCTGTGGGGGATCCACACTGGAGCAGGCTGTGCCTGAAGAACAGCACCTTGTGGAAAGAGACCCACGCTCAAGCAGTTCATGCGGAACTGTTGTTTATGTGATGGATACATATTAGAGAAGTTCATGGAGAACTGCCTCCCATGGCGGGACCCCACACTGGAGCAGGGGAAGGACTCCTCTCCCTGCGCAGCAGCAGAAACAATGTAATGAACTGACCATAACCTCCATTCCCTGTCTCTCTGTGCCACTGAGAGGAGAAAGGTAGAGCCTGGGAAGGACGGAGTGGTGTGGGAAGGTATTAATATTTACTTTTCATGATCCTGCTCTGGTTCTTTTAGTAATAAATTCAATCAATAGCCCCAATTTAAGTCTGTTTTGCCTGAGACTGTTTTTCGTGAGTGCTCTCTCCCTATCCTTATCTCAACCCATGAACCCTTCACTGCATTTTCTTGCTTCAGTCCAGTTGCAGAGGGCAGTGACAGAGAATCTTTGTGGGTGCCTGGCATCCAGCCAGGATCAACCCACTACAACCATCTGCAGAAACCTAAGCACTTTAGGAACTGGGTATGATTGTGCTGACAAGGTGATGTTCTCTACTATAGCCTCAGCAACATTACAGAAAGTGCACTTACATCTCAGTGATCAGCTAAAATAATACGTATGTCAGTGCAACTCAGGTGATTGCACTGTTGTAATTTTTCAGATTTGGAGTAAGATAACTAATAACATTCAATGTCAAACATCCTAGCAAGAGTAAGCGAGGTCAAGTTCCAAGAGCCACTTTCTGCTCTGGCTGAAGTGAACAGCAGTTTAGCCATTAACAGAAGCAGTCTTCTAACCACACAACAGTTTCAGGTTAATATAAAGCACCAAGGACACCAAAAGAATGCACCAAAAATCATCTTCTTTAACTATTTCTTCTCTCTGAAACTGAAATACTTAAATGATTATATACTTGACTGGAAAATATTTTTCTATTTTCTTGACTTCTCTTACATAATGCATTGGCTTAGTGTCTAGCATAAGACTTCATGCGGACCTAAAACAAGAGTCTTTTCCAACACAGCAGATACCCTATGAAGTACAGACTTCCGGTATGCTCTTTGAGTCAAGACAACAGCACTTCCCTGCACTTTCCCAGCAGTTACAGTTTCAGTTATTCATATATCTCACCTACTATCACTAAAAGCTACACAGTGCTATCAAGTGGAAACCAACTGGCCTCTTGTGCAAGGGCACAGGGTTTTACTCAGAGTATGTTGTCAACAATAACTTACAGATTATCTTATAGTATTAAAGTATTTTTGAAAGAAAGCAGTTAAGTGAACAGTTTGTTTCGTAAAATATTTTGTGATGCTATCTCAATGCCTTCTCAAAAAGTTACTAACACAGAATAAGATATTAGACAGATGCAAATAAAAAATACAAGCTTTAAAATCAACAGCTCAAAACCACTGGAGTCAAAGCCAAAGTACAGAAATCTGAACAAAGCACAATTAAACTCAGTATCTGAGTACATATTATTATAACTAAGTAACAGTTTATACAAACATATATAGTCCTTATTTCCATAATCAAAATAGTAGCTGAACAATCCTATATGTTTGGTAGAATACATCTATTCTTTTCTCCTACCTTCTCATCCACAGGACTATTTCTTCCTTGCTTTTTAACAAGAAAAATCTTTAATATAAAACAAAAACTTGAACATAACAACTTTTTATCCCTTTGGAAATCCCTTACATTACTTTCTCCAAAAGATGGGCATAAAAATGGTGACTGCACAACCCACAGATCTTCATTTACAATTTTCATTTGTTTGTATGTATTTGAAGGCAGATCAACTGCCACATTTAACCTCCATTGCAACGGCCCTGAAAAGAAGACTAGCCTACTCTAAAACTGTCAAAAATACATACTGCAAATATGCACAATAGAGAAAAACTCCATATACTTACAAACTTCCTCTTCTTGGAAGGCTCAACTCTTTCTGCAACAGAAAAAAAGTAACAGTGTATTAGCAATAAAATACTTTGATTGGAGGTGGTCTTTCTGAGACAAGTACCGCAATCCTCTCATCCTATCAGCAGAAGAGAGACAAAAGTGGTATATTGGGAGAGTAAAAGATGTTACAGATTTTACATGTACCACCTTCCTTTCTTATTTGAAATATTAACATTAGCATTTGGAAAAGTCCATACCTTTTTGTAGCAGCAATATTAAAATATTTCAAGCAATAGACAGATCTTATGGAAAAGCCTTACAAGTCAGCTATGATGCACACTGGCAACACTATTAAAATTTGCAAGAGTCACTGACAAAGATAAACTAAGTTCTTTCCAATACTCATAATTTCCAAAGGTCTTAGTAACAGGATCATGAGCTGAACAGGTGACCAAGCTTTTTTTACTGTTATTTTAGTGTAGAAGAAAGCCACAAGATCCATAAAGTTTTGCCCATCAGAAACAAGCAAAATACATATACCACAAGTATATATTATCATCTATTGTATAAATCACAGAAAAGCCGAGGCTGGAAGGCATCTCTGGAGATCCTCTGGTCCAACCTACTCACAGCAGAGCGAATTGTGACAGAATACTCAAAACTACATCCAGTTGGGTTTTGAACATAATTTTTAACATTTTGCAAAGATGGACACCCACAAGCTCTCCAAGCAATCTGTTCCAGTGTTCAACTACCCTAATTTCTTTTTATTTCTCACATGAACCTGAATGCTACATTAGTTAAGTCTTCTCTGCAATGATGCCCAGCAGGGAGAATCAACTGCACTCAAATAAAAGGACAACTTGTCTGACCTAGAGGATACACGGTCAAGACACATTTGAAGGGCATCATGAAAGACAAGGCTGCATATGCAAATGGTTCAACTTATGTGGTTGGATGCGTTTAATAATTTAATTGCATTCTTTTATGTTCACTTACAATGACCTCACAAAAGGCTGTTTTAAAATATGTAACAGACACTCAGTTTTCATTCTAGAAGTTATCAAAGGGAGTAATTGAAAAATTCTCTTTCAAAAGTAAATAAACTATATATATGCATTCTGTATATGTGCACACACATTTATTTCACACAGCAAAGGAAGTAAAGTTATAGGTATTGACCAGGAAACACACATGAGAATACAATCAAATGGACAAAAATAGTTCAGCTAGGCACCTTAGATAAAAGGCCATAAGGGAATGAATAATTATGTATTCTTTAGAGAGTTTTAAATGGTGTGCAGTAAATAAAGCCTGGGCTGCTAACTGAATGATAAGGACTAAAATATCAAGTAGCAGCTCAATTCCTGAGCACCGCCCATCCTGTCCACTGAATGAGGAAGGAAAAAATAGTGTGAAACAATGCAATTAGACATCGTAATGCAAAGGCATAGGAGACCAGAATTAGAGGCCATGGTAACAAATTCTGGTACTTCCTAGGAAGTTCCAGCAACTGTTCAGAATTTGCATTTTAAAACAACGACTTTTAGCATAACGTGTGCTTACATACAAAAGAACAGTTACACCTGCATACAATATTGCATTATGAAGCTGAGTAATTCCCCTAAATTTAAAATGTCACATTCATTATGAACAAAATGTAACTGCAAGTCACAACCCACGTACTTCCCTTTGTATTTTTTTCTTTAATATTTACAATGTCATTGTGTTCTATTTCTAACATCTAACTTTACTTGTAATGGTAGGCACTGTCACACTGTAATAGACAATGCTTGTGGGAAAGCTGCCAAACAGTACAAGCAAGAATCATACATGGGTTTGAGTTGCAACATGTCCTTTAAATTTGCTTCCTATGAATCTGAATTTTTTGTTTTATTCAATCAGAGTGTTTTGGTTGTAGTTTATCATTACAACAGGAGAGCAAATGAGGGACACTGGCTACAGTGGGCACCTGAAGTCACGTTAGTCTCTTGGCATATTCTCATGCATGCCGTGCTGAAGCACTACTTTTGACTATAGAATGAAGTTCCAGAAGAGTAACAGCTCACTGATGAAGATGTTAAAAACTGCCAAGACCATCCTATATAACGGAAAAAACAAAGCAAAACCTTAAGCACGTAATTCATACAAGACGATTCACAAAACATTGCATTTCTAAGGCTGGATTTTAAAACAATATACATATAAACAAAAGAAGTACTGAAATAAAACAAATACCCTTCCTGGATAATATCTCTATCCTCATTTTTCCTATCTATTACAACCATGATGTTAAAATAAAAGGTCATTTCTCTCATGCTTCTCCAGCTGGAGTACCTCCAAGAAAAAAAAAAGCCACCTAAAATGTAGTAAACTGAAGCACATTTTTCTCTCTCAGATCAGACTAAATTATTACAACTCCCACATGATTTTTTTTGGTGTTATTTAGGACTCACCCACCTCAATGACTTTTTCACAGCCTGAAGGAAATAGATCATTGGCTGTGTCACTACAGATTTTCTCCCTCCTGAGAAGGCTCACCAACATGATGCTAGCTTTGCAATAGTACAGCACTGCTCCACAACTGGCTCTACACAAAACAGTTGGAAAAAAAATAAACATGCTCCACCATGGGGCTTACATCTAGCTTATATCTTAGATTAGAGAAATCATTTCTTTCCTAGGTATATAAAACACTATAAGTACTGAAAAACTAAAGATGACTCTTTTACCCAGCCTCTTCCAGCTGTTTTAGTCACAGCCACAAAAACAGGGATGAACAACAACAAAACAAAAGTCACTGGGTTCTTCAGGCTTGCAGTGCTCCAGCTCAGATCTCAGTTAAACTCCAAATGACCTTCAACAACTTCAGTTTTCTGGCAGTACAGTGTTTCCTTTCTGAAACCCTCAGCAGAAGACCCAGAAGACCTGTCTGCCCTAGTTCCAATGCCCAGCATCCAATGCATGCAGACTGCTGAAGGTAAAACTTAGCAGGGTCAGGACCTTTGGATCACATACTTCGCAGGCAAGCACCTGGAGCACCGAAAAGAGAAAAAGATGCCTTCGCTACAGCTCTGCATGGTTCTCAGACACCAGCTCTGCCCTGGAGGATCACACTGTGCTCTTTTGCCCTTGTCCTACATGGAATCCTCCTCTGGTCAGTTCAAGCTGGGCTGGTTTTAGGGCTATTTCATTTCACTGCAATAACACAAAGCAGATTTAATGGACCAGAGACTCTTGCCCTTGAGGCCCCATGTGTCTCAAAAACTATTGCCACAAAATATAATAAACCTTTCCTCAAGTTTAAGAGATCTGTGCAAGCTGTGCCAAATTGCTGTGATGTAGCATTAAGAACCAGGTACATGGAATGTAATTGCAGCTGTCACTAATCAGTTCAAACTCTCTGCTCTGTGCATTTTACTATCAATAACGTGTCTTTACAAGAACAAAGCTTTTTGATTATTTCTGTAATTATGATTCTTCCTCTGGTCCTACACACCTCTAATGTACTTCAATATACACAAGTTCAGTATCTTCACCATAGTGCAGATATTCAGCCTTATAAAAAACCACACTGAAGAAATAAAACACAGTCAACTTTATTCTGGGTCATTTCTACTAACTAGAAATACATCTGAGAAAACAAAACTATGCAAATAGATTTGGAAAAAAGAAGCAAACTTAAAAACACTAACTTCTTCACATTCCTCATAAAGATTATTAGCAAGTTACTGAAAATTTGAAATATCAAATTTTGTCTTCCTATGCAAGGAAGAAAAAAATATCATTAACTTAGCTTGTTACTGGATTCAATTTTAAACAACCAATAAAAAGTTGCAACATTCATAAACTACCAAAGACACAGCTAATATTGGTAATACAAGGCTCATTTTACAACTACAGTAAATCTGGTTCATCTTCCAACAACTGCAATCTTCAAATATTCAAGAAGTCTTTCAGAGTTTCCAGTTGTTTATAAAAAGTAGTCTGGAAAAGTACACCTATTCAAAACAAATTTCAGTTATGCACTGGTGAGGTGTCAAGCATAACAAGATTAATATGAGGAGTTTGGTTTTTTTTAACACTGTTGCTCTACCCATCCATCAAAAACTGTAAACATCTGACAGTTTTCTGGTAACCTGTGTTAGATCTTAACAGCTTAAAATTGTAACATTATCACTGCATTAATAACAGTAGGAAGAAAAAAACTCAGCAATGGCACACAATTCACCTTCTTATCATCATCAATGACAGCAATACTTTCTGCTTTGAGGAATGAATTTGAAGGATTTCTTCTTAAGTAATTACTATGTTTTTGCTGAAGATAAGCTGGGGGATGACAGCGGATCTTGCATTTGGATGTGGCAATAAGGAAAGAAAGCAGTGCAAATAACAAAGTAAAGGATTGTTTCGATCTATCAGAGAAAGGTATTACACCATGCAAGAGTTTTTTACAAGTTAATCTTGACCTCTTTATAAGATTAATATATCAAATCATCACACTAATCCATTCTAAATACCTTCTAAGCAAGGCAGTGGCAGGTTATGCTTTTTATTTTATTGCTTCCAACTTCGCCAGCATTCGGTTCTTTTGAATGACAGAGCAGTAAGGTCTGTGTGGAGACAGATCAACCACAACAAATGGCAAGTGTTAGTGTCTCACACCAAATGTGCATCTTCTGCTCTACGTTTGTTTCTCTGGCAAAGCTGTCTTTTGTTTCTATGACAACTTACAGTGTTTCCTGGCTCCAGGAATAGCAAGCCCTTGCCTCAGAAATGGTATTTTAGGAATTTTAGGAGTGACTATTGATCCTAAAAAAATTGCACTTCAACACAGGATTAATCAATTTTCAAAAAGATGCTGAAAGTATGTTGAGGTCTTTTTTTGTCAGTAAAGGTGTTCTCACTTGGATCTGACTTCTCTCAAAACAGATGTAACTATAAAACTATTCTTCCTTTCAAATAACCCAAGTGAGTTTGTGTTTGTACCACCTCCTTCCCAGCAGTCTGAGTTCTAGTCTTGTCCAAGATGCAATTCTATATCCACTTCTCTCACGAAAACTGTACCAGTACCTTCTTCACTGGTAATGTAAGTCAAGATCACTATCTTTCCTTTTCCACACTTGCTGCCAAGGAGCCAGGCATTATCGATGCCTTACTGTAAAGTCTGATGTTCTGCTTTTCAGCTGAAGGCTTACAGATTCTTTCCACTCACTCATATGCAGCCACCAGTTTACCAGGGTTTTTGCTTGCTCATTGTGTACTCTTACCAACTAAATCACAGATCATCTCTTCACAAGCATTTCCCTGAACAAAAACTGCCAGCTCTGCACTGGCAAGCTCTGGAAAGTGGTTGCCACTACTCAAGGGTGATTCCATTCACAGCTGTCCTGTGACTGTAGAACATTCCTTGAGACAAAACACAATGCTTCTTAATTCTTAATTCTGCACATTCTTAAATGTGCATTTCAAAATTTAAGGATTTTATTCT